>JAQFZC010004273.1:0-16521 GCA_034695205.1 Dicyrtoma fusca | reverse complement strand
CAAAACTAGTAAATAACACTTTCAAAACAGTCAAAACTAGTAAATAACACTTTTTCAAAACGGTCAAAACTAGTAAACATCACTTTTTCAAAACGGTCAAAACCAGTAAATAACACATTTTCAAAACGGTCAGAACTAGTAAACAACACTTTTGAAAGGCCAAAATCTAGAAAGTACCAGTTTCAAAAACATTCAAAACTACCGAAGTATATTACCGTTTCGAAAAGGTTAATCTGTTTTGCTAATTACCTCATTGACAAAATGCTTACAAATGCAATAGGAAACCTTGTTTTTTTTGCCATCTACGATTTACAATAATTATGACAATGTTAAAATAGAATGTGTGTGTGTGCAAACTGCAAGGTGCAATGAACAAACCAGGAGGCTGTTGAAATATTTTAGTACTTACACGTCCCACGGTCCCATCGCATCGTTCCGTGTGTGTCAACCTAAATGTATGTACAAATGTACACACACGATCCAAATTCCAAATCACTACCGGCAGCTATCAACACACACACACACAGACACACTCAAATAATTCCCATGCATTCTTAAATTAGCGACAAAAAATGGAGCTTACGTTCAAACATACATACTTAGGTAGGGACCTACATTGCATAATGGATTATACTAGAACTTAGATGGAGAGATACATATTAGAGGTACATATTATATGGAGCTATAGGACGAGGTGATTGTTCTGATTTTTGGTTATTGATTGTGTCAGGCACTGCAAGGTAAGCTGAGACAATGTAATGCAAGTGTGCAAGGCAAGCCGACGTAGGTATGTATCTATGCTGTTAGGCAGCCGAAGCTTCTTGTGCGACGTGATTAACGCATTGCACAGCTCAGTAGTCAGTGTACGATTAAAAATAACTGTACAAAGAATTTACAAATCACCCAAGACACACCACATTTTTATTTTATACCAGAAATCAGAGGTAACCTCCCATATCGCAGCTTAAGATGCAAGATGACGTCAATCTATAAAGTCTATGTATGGAAGAAAAAAAAGAAAATGAGCCATTTTTGGCCATTTTTGAGCCACAATTTTCTGATTTGCGTGTAAACTTTTGGTGGCTCCATTTAAATGTTTTTAAAAATTGTGAACCTAAGCTTTGCATGCATTAAAAAACGGGTAGTCTATGTTTTGGATGTTTCAAATAGTTTAAGCAAACAGAGGTTGGCATGTTTAATGCTTTTTAATTTTTATTTTCCATGCTTTCAAAAGATTAAATTGTAGTTTTGCTTGTTTTCAGAAGCGTCAATTGTCGTTTTGCCTTCTTTTTAAATCTTGAATTGTGATTTTGCATTCTTTCAAAAGCAACAATTTGTAGTTTTGCATGCTTTCAAAGGCGCGAATTGTTCTTAGTTGCATGTTTTCAAAAACGTAAATTGTAGTTTTGTATGTTTTCGAAAGCTTAAATTGTGGGTTTGCTTGTTTTCAAAAGCTTAAATTGTGATTTTGGTTTTTTCCAAAAGCGTAAATTGTAGTTTAGAATGCTTTCAAAGGCGCGAATTGTCCATTGTTCCATGTTTTCAAAAGCCTAAATTATGGTTTTGCATGTTTTCAATAGCGTTATTGTGGCTTTGCATATTTTAAAAAGCTTAAATTGGGGTTTTGCTTGTTTTCAAAAACGTAAATTGTAGTTTAGCATGCATTCAAAGGTGTAAATTGTGGTTTTACTAACTTTCAAAAACACAAAAAGGTGATTTGCCATACTTTAAAAAGATTAAATGAATGCTTTTTATGCTAAAAAAGTGTAAAATAAGGAGTTGATACGTTTTAAGGTTTTAACGAGTGCAAATCAAGGGTTTACTAGCTAATTCAAAAAGTTTAAATTAGGATTTTCAATGTTGAAAAAAGTGTACATACATATGTAAATCGAGGTTTCAAATGACTATATCAAAAGTGATTTGCTGTTTTGTTCGTTTCTAAGACTGCAAAGGAAGGTTTTCCATGTATGTAAAAAGGCCCAATCCAAAAGGCTAATTTTAACCAGTACCAACAAATTACAAAAAATAGTTTGTCACCACGGCTTCACAGATAACATCACTTTGCATCTAAACAAATGCCCTGCGTGCCAACAAACTATGCTTCTAAGCTATTGGCTACGCTTCAATTTGCGTCTCGAGCAGCGCTATCTTCGCAGGTACTAAATTGTACTGCATCTACCTATTTATGTACCAGCTCATAAGGTGCCTTGGGAATACAAATTGAGATAGTAATGGGCTATATTTACATACAAGAAAGTACGCTAAGCTAAGCTCCATACATACAAAAAGCAGGAAAAATCAGTGCAAAAATGTATGTACATACAAAACCAAATCTAGAGCGTGTACGGGGCTAAAGACAAGAAAATAATCATAAAAATGTCAAAATGTCACTCTACTTCACGATCCACTGTTGACATTTATGATGTAATACTCTCCTAGTTAAAACATAGATGCTCACTCTACCCTTAAAAGTAAAACTATGTCAGATGTCACCGACAATTAGTTTTGGGAAATTAAACAATTTTTTTTTCAACCTAACCACTGTCTACAACCACATGTACTACCTGACATAATAATTAATTCAATTATGGTAACAATCACGTGTATTATAAATAATTGAATGTAAAAATAAAGACAGGAAACTGGGGATGCACTCAAAATTGTAGCCATAATGACTTTATAATCGTGGGGTATAGCAAATCATTTATGGACATAATTTTACTAAAAGCTGTTATTATTATTCAACTACTATATAATTTATATGGTGTATTAAAGCCGTATTTGAAGCACAAACACCCACGTACATAATACACACGGGGAAAAGAGAAACAACTCAATTTCATTCATGTTATTTTATTGGCGGCTTCCGCAGTCAGTTCAAGAGAGTCAGGTCAATTGTACTATTGTTGTAATTTGTAAATTTGTAATTGTTCTGTGGTTCTTTCTTGTAGATTGGCGGAGGATATGTGCCTCTATTTTGCAAAATGTATCGTAAAAGTAAAGAAAGTCATAAAAATATTAAGCTGCCATTGGGCTTTATTATATCTTTTCTTCACACGGTTCACCGTCTCAAAATTATCTCTAGAATCATACATAATAATAATAATGCTTATTGCCATTTGCCTTGCATCATTTTATCGTTTTCCTTTCTGCTGAGATATGTACAGGCTTTAACGGGAAGCTGCAGTGCAGTGGGAAAGAAATAGACAGATGCAATGAGAGTGATGCTTACACACAGTCTGCCTCTTCTGTGTGCTTCCATTTAATTCTACTAACTTGACGGAGCTACTGATAGTAATAAGGGCTACGAAGGAGCCACTGCTCTGTGGCTTGAGAGGCAAAACGAAGCATTAATTATTCTCGCGTGTTTTTGATACAAGACGACGTAGGTTATAACGAAAATCACAGAATTATGTATTCTTCTTTTTTAAATAGTGAGGAGCGATATTTAGTACTTTTTAAAATAAGGTAAGGAATTGATTAGAACGTTTTTCAAAACAACTGGTTGGATGTTTTGCAGTTTTTTGAAACAAGTAAATCAAACGTTTTGCACTTTTTCGAAACAAGTAACTAGAGGTTCTTACACATTTTTGCAACAAGTCAACTAGACGTTTTGCACTTTTTTGAAACACGTAAATCAGGCGTTTTGGAATTTTTCGAAACAAGTTAATACGGTGTTTTAAACTTTTTCGAAAAAAATCCAATTGGGCCTTTTACACTTTTTTAAAACAAGAAAATAGTAAGTTTTGCACCTTTAAAAACCTGTAATTAAAATAAAACTTTTTGCACCTTTTTAAAAACACGAAAATGGAAATTTTTGCACCTTTTTAAAAACATGAAAGTAGAACTTTTGTGCAATTTTTAAAAAACATGAAAATAGAACTTTTTGTGCATTTTAAAAAACACGCTACTAAAAAGCATTCGCCCTTTCTAGAATAAGTAGAATGTTTTGCAGCTTTTTAAAATATAAAGGACGTTTTGCATCTTTTCAAAAGGTGTTCATAAGGAATTTTGCCCCTTTCAATAGCATGTGCACAAATCCATTCTAAATGCAAAGCTATGATTTATGATTGTAAGCTATAGTTTTAACAAAAATGTCTCATTTTGCGTCTTAATCAACGGGCTGTGCATCTACGGTGCATTTCGAGCAGAAAAAGCAGAAAGCTTGACTCGACAGTTCGACATACATACACATATATATATTTACGGGGTAAAAAAAACGTATGTAAGTCTCATTATGTCACGTCCGTATGTACCTACGCACCACGGTACTGCACTATACTGCACTGGTCGGACGCTCAGCAAACCAAAGATTAAACAACATAATAATAATAAATGAGTGATGGGGTAAAATAAAATAGGAAACCAAGAAGGAACGAATACTAACGCTTTCGAGACTGACTTAAATAGAGACATGCACGCATTTTTCCTACCAACAGCATATAATTACTCAATGCACCGTGGGTTTTGTTGAAGGGACGTTAAAAACGCTATCAATGTGACGCTTGGCTCGTTTGCCATGCCAAATACGCAGCTATACCATCCATTTCTACAACAGATAGGACATTTCAATACGTAATCAAACCACAGATATATAGCAACTATATAGTCATAAATTGTGCTATCAAAATGAAATTTTCGAGCACAAAATGAAGTAAACTTGTCAGCAATCAAAATGTGCTATCTTTATAGTCAAAGTTTCATACTATTAAGAATTGGTGTTGATATTTTGACGAGCCTCTTGCCTTTTGCCTGTTGCCTGTTAACTCGACTGCAAATCATTTACTTTGAATTGGACTTTGACAGCAAAAGAGTGTATATACTATCAGTCACTATACGGTCGCTATATTGCTATGCCTATAGTGTTCGTGTAGAACTTTCGCTGAATTTTCTCAAGGGCTATGGACTGCTGACTTTGTAATAATAATAATCCTTATCGTTTACTCATAAAGGCCTTTTCAGTGCATTACTATTGTATCGGCTTTTCCACAATCCACAATCCACAATCCGTAATCCAGTATAGTAGGTAAACATACTACACACGTGTATCTGTGTATCTACCTACCTACCTACTCACTTTATTGCAATTAAAAAATAAAAACTTTATAAGCATTTTATAATTTTATTACGTGTATGTAGACACCCAGCTATAACTATAACTGCCTATAGGCTCCGCTACGATTAGCAATTCAATGGAATATGGAATACAGATATTTTTTATTCCGTATCTTTAAGAGCGAGAGTTCATGTGCGCACACTGTTTGCTTTGTTTCTTTGCCGGCAGTGAGGGGGCTTTGCATATATTACAGTCTAAATGGTATGGGCGGAAAAATGCGTTTTTACACTTTTTCAAAACAAGCAAACTGGCCATCCTAAGGGACCGAAATAGTGGTGGCAATGATTTTATGATAAAAAGTGTAAAAACAAGAAATGAGAGGCCTGTTTTAAATTGCAAATTCCAGCTTTCAAAACAAGCAAAACCTAGAAATTAGCCACTCTAAGGGATGCAAATTATGATGTCAACGATAAAAAAGTGTAAAACAGTAAATAACAGGTTTTCCATGTGATTACAAACACATTTTGAAAAAACGGCAAGACGACAGGGAAGTAAGCTTTCAAAATAAAATTTGGTAATCAAATGCTGGAGTCGAGCCGGACAAAATTAAAGGCAAGTACAATTTTAGTCACTATTCAATAACTGAAGTATACCTTAATGCCTAAAAACAAAGGTTTCAACAAAATAAACACCCAGAAATATTCTTTCATTCTATGTACCTTATTGAGATTACGGCACCAAATTAGGAGCGGACAATGAAGAATATTACGGAATTATATGAATGGTTTAAAACATGGCAAGGGAAGACAACCAAAATCCAAGCTCAACAGTGTAAAACATCCACGTTATGATGGTAACGATAATTAAAAAGTGTAAAACACGAAATAAGAGGTTTGAAATCATGCATTTGATTGCAAACACGTTCTGAAGAATGGGAAAAACATTAAAGAGCTATCAAAACAAGCAACAGCTATAAATTAGACACTCTAAGGGATACTAATTACGATAGTAACGATTTTTAAGAAGCGCAAAACACCAAACGAGAAATTTATCGCTCATTTCATTGCATAAATACATTCCTAAAAAGGGATAAAACTTCAAATATACGCTTTCAAAACAAGCAAAAGTATAAATTACAAAAAGCCATTCTAAGAAAGACCCAACCAATCACTAAATGCATGTTCTAAAAAGGGTGAAAATTACTTTTATTAAAATGGGCAACAACGCGGGCAAGACATTTTATTTGCATTTCAAAAAGTTGCAAAACATTCAATTTACATTTCAAAAAGCCTCAATACAATCAATTTGCATTTCAAAAAGCTGCAAGATATTCAATTTGCATTTCAAAAAGGTGGCAAGCACAATTTTTGCACATATTGTTTCTACACACGTAGTAAGTTTGAAGCCCCTTATTAGTACACCTTGTTACATGTTACTATGCACCGTTGCGTTGCTTACGGTTACCAAGAGTGTGACTGTGGCTTTGGGTGGCTGGTTAAAGTACTTCTATTCTATACATTTTTGTTTTTCACTTTCCTTATGTATAATTTAAATGCCACTACATTACACTTACTGCAGCTTTTGCAGGCCTTTACGGCCCTCGTATTAACGGTGCGGTGTACGGCGTATATATGTATTAAGTAAGATGTAGTTTTTCCAATGGAGTTTAAGGTGGCACAATGTGCTGTAGCTACTTTTTTGCATTGTTGTTATTACCACTACCACCCCTAAGGATTGTGTATTGGGTAGCAAAAGTGTGTGTGTGTTTTGAGTGTAAATTGTTGAGAGTTTTGTTGGTCCGTAGTTGGAGTTGAAATTGAAGTTGAAATCGAAATTGAAATTAAAATTGAAACTGAAGCAGTGCAGCGGTCGCGCAAGCCCCGATCCATATCAATAGGCCTATCCACGATCACTATAAAACCACAGGACGTGTGCCGAATTGACATCATTCTAGTTTCGACCAACTAATAGTAAGCCAGTCAATCAAGTCCTCAGGAGCGTGTGGGATTAGTTACAGTTTCCGCTTATTCTTGATTGTTTTCAACAATTGGCAGTCAAGACTCTTGTGATACAAAAATATAAATAAAGGGAAAAATAATAGTTTTTTTTTCTGAACCGTTTCACTATGAAGTCTATTTTCTTGGTGAGTTCCTTATTTCCGTACTGAAAGTGAATTCATTGTATAAAGTTTATTTGTTTTTCAACTGAATTTCAATTAAAAATTCGTTTTTTTAATCTGAAAAGTATTCTACATTCATCGTAACTCTGTACTTCCGTAATCCTTAGAACAGCCTTTTTGTCTGTCAGTAACAATCAAAGCGTTTCTTAAAAACGCAGTTTTCACTCAAACACTTGTTCTTGAAATAGTATTAAAGTATTCCCGAGTTAAATCAACACAATATTTGTTTTTTAAACGTTTTTTTTTGCTAAAAATTGCTTACAGCGATTAATAACCTAAATACTTTAATGAAAAATGTTAACTTCTATTTCATTTATACATTTTTAAAAAATGTAGTTTTAATGAAAACACTTTTCAAAAATGCCAGTGTCGGCGATTAAACGTTTTCAAAGTATACGTTTTATATTAATAGACTATTCAAAAGTACACATTTGCTAAAAACAGACTTTTCGAAAGTACAAAGTATAAACAGACTTTTTAAAAGTACACATTTTCTAAAACCAGACTTTTCAAAAGCACGCATTTTCTAAAAATAGACTTTTCAAAAGTACACATTTTTTAAAACCAGACTTTTTAAAAGTACGCATTTTCTAAAAGCAAACTTTTCAAAAGTGCACATTTGCTAAAAAGACTTTCAAAAGTACAAATTTTCATAAATAGACTTTTCAATAACGTGAATTTTAATAATCACGGTTTTTAAACCAGTGGATACAGTAATACAGTGAAATTGCCCATTTAAAAAACGTCGATTTGAAAAAGAAACACTTTTCAATAATATTAAGTTTAGTAATTATTATTATTACTATTCTTAAAGAATACGGTCAATATCAACAAACCCCCTTTCCAAAAACATGCTTACTTCCGTATGTGTAAAGCAAAAGAATTTTCAATGATCAGATGATCAGATTGAACTTAACTATTGAACTATTTTAATCTTGAAAATTTATAGATCTTGACCGTGGCGGCCCTGGCCTCTGCCCAGAAGGCGTACAAGGGTGGTGGTGGCGGTGCTGGGAAGCACAGTGGGCACTACCAGGGTGAATCTGAGTCCTACGGCGAAGCGCCCAGTCCCAAGCAGTACAGTGGAAACAGTGGCGCCTACCAGCAACACCAACACCAGCCCAATCACTACAGTGGAGCCGCCACTGCCGCCAAGCCCAACTACCCGCTCCTCATCTCAGACAACCGTCAGCTCAACCACGACGGAACCATCAACTTCAACTACGCCGCTGACAATGGCCTTCAACAGGGCGAAACCGTCGACCCCGACGGCACCCGCCGCGGCTTCTACTCCTACATTGGAGCCGATGGCAAGCCCTTGACCGTCAAATACACCGCCGGAAAGAACGGCTTCGTTGCTGAAGGTACGATTAATCACTTATTAACCTTTTCGAAACGGTAAAATGTATAATTTTACCCTTTTTGCAAATGTTAATTTCCATCTATGATCTTTTTGAAAGGGTTAGCTAGTATTTAAGATGATTTTTGAAAGAGTGTATTTCTAGTTTTGTCCTTGTTGAAAATGCTGTGTACTACTTTTGACGCATTTGAAAACCATGATTTCTAGTTTTGGCTCTTTTAAAAACCCCGATTAATAATTTTGACCCTTTTGAAAACCTTGATTTCTAGTTTTGACTCTTTTGAAAATACTGATTTCTAGTTTTAACCCTTTTGAAATTCCTGATTTCTTATTTTGACCCTTTTGAAAATACTGATTTCTAGTTTTAACTTTTTTGAAATGTTGATTCCTAGTTTTGACCCTTTTGAAATAGTTCATCGGTTCACGGATTATTAGTTCCGAATAGGTTAAATAATAAAGTGCAACCGTAATCGATTGTAATTTTGTTCTAATTTTGTTATTGAAAAACTAGGCGACCATTTACCTAAGCAACCTCAAGCTGCCCAAATCAAGGAACAGACCGTTTCTAAGCACGGAGGTCACGTTGACCCGTCAGCTGGTCAATATGACGATGGCTCTTACCGCCCAAATGAGTATGCTGGAGCTAGTGCTGCTGGCGGTGCTTCCTCAGGTAACTACTACGGCGGCGCCCCAGCCCACTACTCTGCTGCTGCCCAGGCTCCAGCCCATGGAGGTCATGGAGGTCATGGAGGTCATGGAGGTCACCGACAAGGTCAAGCCAGTCACACCAGTCACGGAGCTGGTCACTACAACGGTGGTGCGGCCAGAAACCACTACAACCCTCCTTCACCCTACCATGATGCCTCTGCTGCCCGTCAAAACTTCGGTGGCTTCTCCGGTCACGGAGGTCAAGCTCACGGGGGTCACTACCAAAGCGCCCCACAAACCCAATACACCCAGTCATTGCCATCTCACGGAGGTCACGGGGGTCACCACAGTCGACCAGCTCATGGGTCAATGCACTCCAACATCAACCCCTACTCACCCTCCGGCTCTGCCGGTCCCTACTCTGGTCAATTTGACCTCGGCAATGGGGGTCACTACTCCATCAACTTTGAGCCCGGTGCAACTCAGGAGGTCAGCTATGGAGCTGGGCAACCCAAGCAACAACAATACTAAAAACCAAAAAATAAGTTCTGTTGACTCTTCCTTATTATGTAACGATCTGTTTTATATGTAATTTGTAATAATAAATGCATATTGTGATGTTTTAAGTATTATATAGTATAGTAGGAACACGTGCCCCGGTCGGAATTCTGTCTTTTTTTAAATAGAAAAAATGTGGTTGTGAGTTTTATTTTTGTAATAAAAACAAATGTATTAAAAACGATAGTAATTTCGTATTGAGCTTCAAGAAATTAATTTATTATTTCATTTCAAGTTAAAATACACATTCAATCATTCAACTTACTTTGTATTAGAAACTGAGGAACCATGGAGAGAATGCTTTACAAAAGTGTTTAATTCTGTAAATTAACTTTTTCAAAACGGCCAAATCTAGTAAATAACACTTTTTAAAATGGTCAAAACTAGTAAATAACACTTTTCAAAAACGGTGAAAACTAGTAAATAACACTTTTCGAAATAGTCAAAACTAGTAAATAACACTTTAAAAACGGCCAAAACTAGTAAATAATACTTTTTCAAAAAGGTCAAAACTAGTAAATAACACTTTTTCAAAATGGCCAAAACTAGAAATTATCATTTTCAAAAACATTTAAAACTAAGTATATCAGCGTTTCGAAAAGGTTAACCTTTTGAAGCATTTTGTAGATATAATTAAAGCGGTTTTCACACTAAATCGAAAAAGGACAGTGTGGATAGTTTAAAATACAATCCTGGCCCTGCCTCCCCTTCCTCATGGCTTCCATGCTGTCCGACACTTTCTGATCCCGAAGCCAAAAAGAGACGGTTAACGACGTAAAGTACATAAGGATGCTGTGAAGGATCCCGTATTCTGACGCCCGCTGATTTCCCTCACACAAAAGTCGACGCTGGCAGTCCCACTTATTGTCACTACAAAAAAACAAATTAGTAGTTTTCAAATTAGTGAACAATACCATGCAATCCAATGCAAAGCTTATTTTTTTTTAAATTGCCAAATATGGAAACTTTTCGAAAGAAACTTACTTGTGAACATAAATTGCCAACCCGTCCAATAAAATCTCTATAAATCCATTGATTTGATCGCCCAGGATGCCAAAACCCGGAAGGGGCGTGGATTTCGGCAAGTTCATAAAATTATTAAACTTTCTTGCCGTATTTAATTTTAGATTTTCAGTTTTTGCTTTCGTCGTACCATTAGTTCCTTTATTAGAAGTTATGAAATAAACTAGGGTTAAAGTTGAGAGGAAAGATGCAGCCACAAATCCACCTGAAGCAAGTGCAAGGTTTCCAGTTTTGTCCGAATTTACGGCTTCCTCCATTATTATTGCACTTGGCACCACAACTTAGCTTTATTTTTCCATTTTTTAAATCAAATTTTTAAGTTTCACTGTCACGAATTTTTTAGTTTCATTTATTATTTTTTAAGCCTAAAAGATTTTTCAAACTTTGAACGTGTATCTGTAAACTGGTGAATAAATGCACAGGCAGTGTTGATGGAATCTTAGTGAGCTCTGAGATGTAAATGTGACAGTAAATAAAAGGAAGAAGTCACACACATAAGGAAAAAAAATCTCTGAAGCAGAACTTTAGTAGAAAGATCACAGTTTTCTCGTGAGAGATTTAAGAGACCCAAAGGAAGTATAATGATAAAAAAGAAGAAGAAACTGAAGGAGAACAAATTACTGGGATTTAATTTTGTGTGCAATGAGGATGACTTGAGCCCACTGTCATTTAGCACAGCTGCTTACGTGTATAGGTTTTCATTGCCACAGCCAAACAATAACAATGGCCATGAACGCAACAATGACAGCAGACGGAACAAATGTCGTAAATC
Source organism: Dicyrtoma fusca (assembly GCA_034695205.1). Lineage (NCBI taxonomy): Eukaryota > Metazoa > Arthropoda > Collembola > Symphypleona > Dicyrtomidae > Dicyrtoma > Dicyrtoma fusca. The sequence goes on along the minus strand of JAQFZC010004273.1, from coordinate 4,925 downwards.
GTAAAGGAAACGAAACCCTCAAGTCAAAAACACTAAAGGCAAGTCCCGTTATTGTTTTCTTATTTAATTCATTTTTTTCAGTCCTTATTTTCTGTTATTATTTCCTTTGGCTTGAGACAGCTGCTGCTTGCAGTTAGCATTGAAATCCGTACAAACCAAGAAGCCATTGCACTGTTGTGTGTTTGTGTGTATCACAGTTACATGCCAAAGCTAATTTACTCTGAACTCTTCAATGAATTATAATTATACTTAGGTACATATTATGAACGGGTACGGCACGCAGAGGGTTTGTTCGGAATTAGGATAATTTATTTATAAAATCGAATTATCCACCCAGTAGCTGAATCACTTTGTGGAGACCCAGGAGGCTATTTGTTCATAATTTCTAAGTTTTTCCATAATTTAATCATTTGTGCAGATAATTCGACTGCAAAATGCGAAGCCATCTAAAATTTAAAATAAAATGTGTGCTGTGTCTGTGTCAATTGTATAAGCCGCTTTTAGCCACTTTTACCCAATTTTAGCCAATTTTTGCCAGAAATCCCGAATACTTAAAGCCGGATAAAACCACTTTAAGCCATATTTTAGCCACTTGAGTTACAACCATTTCGCATTGCTGGTTTAAATGTAACTAGTTCGTCCTACATTTCTACATCTGTTAGCATCTTTAGACAGTATCTAGGCAGTTTGAAGTAGAAAGGGCAGTAGATCCGTATGCACATGTGTGCATTGATTTACCATCGAAGCTTGTATTTTTGTACTTAACCTTTTCGAAACGGTATTACACTTAGTTTTGGATGTTTTTGAAAACGGTAATTTATAGTTTCTTGCCCTTTTGAAAGTGTTATTTACTAGTTTTGACCTTTTTGAAAAAGTGTTATTTACTAGTTTTGACTTTTTTGAAACAGTGTTATTTACTAGTTTTGACCGTTTTGACAAGTGTTATTTACTAGTTTTGACCATTTTGAAAAGTGTTATTTACTAGTTTTGACCGTTTTGAAAAAGAGTTATTTACTAGTTTTGACCATTTTGAAACAGTGTTATTTACTAGTTTTGACCGTTTTGGAAAAGTTAATTTATAGAAAAACACTTTTGACTTAGTTCGCATTCTTTCCATGGTTCCCCAGTTCCGAATAGCTTAAATTCTGAACTATCTACTTTACATTTATACATGGTAAGGTGTAGATAATGAACTATACTAATTCAAAAATTTGACCACGGCTGGCCGGTGGTAAAACGATGCCATCATTCTATTTCGACTGGAGCATGAGGAAAATGATTGGGAGAAAAATTAAGGAAACCCGTCGCTACATGTCCTTCTACATAATTTGTAAGGTAAAATCCCGCTTTTTATTCATCAATGCATTCATATGCAATTAATGAAACCAAATAGTGTTCAAAATTCGCAAGCTTAATTGCAAGGTTTAGCGGAAACATTTTAAAATGTGGTTTCAAAATTAAATCAAAAACTAAAAATAAGACGGAACAAAATAACAAAAAGGATGCTTTTATTTCCATGCACTGCACTGATAGTACACAATATTCCCTAAAATTATTAATTCAGATTGAATCTGTGTTGATCTTAAGTAAATAATCACTGCCAGCATGTACACTAAGATTTTACTCCTACTTATAACTTGCTTGGCACAATTTAATGGAGGGAATGGAGGTAATAATTTATTGTTTTTAAAAACATGCATTCTTACCAAATAAGTAATTTTAATAGCCGTTCAAAATTTCCTGATTAAAAATACTTAACCTTTTCGAAACGGTAACAAAACCAATTTAACACCTTTTTGACACTGGTAATTTCTAGTTTTGACCTTTTGGAAAGTGCTAGTTACTGCTTCTGAATGTATTGAGAAAAGGTCGGTTTCTAGTTTTGACCTTTTTGAAAGTGTTAGTTACTAGTTTAGAATGTTTTTGAAAAAGTTGGTTTCTAGTTTTGACCTTTTTGAAGTGTTAGTTACTAGTTAAGAATGTTTTTGAAAAGGTTGGTTACTAGTTTTGACCTTTTTGAAAGTGTTAGTTACTAGTTTTGAAAGTATTTGGCAATTCTGATAGCTAGTTTTGACCGTTTTGAAAAAGTTAATTTGTACCATAAGCACTTTTGTAAAGCATTATGATTTCCCAGTTCCGAATAAGTTAAAAATATACAATGGACTTCTGTAAATTTTTCAGATAGCGATGATTACATCATTGTTGCAACTACCTCCGGAATAGACGTGATAACAATTATTAGTAACAATACTAGAAACACTTCTTCACTCGCCATTTTTCCAGCCGTAGAAAATCCGGAAAGTTTAGCATTTGACAGCAACTGTCAAGTGCTATTCTATTCAGATAGAAAAGGAACTATTCGTAAAACGCTCTGGAATAGTACTACACAGTCACCCACTGTAATTGTCAAAGAAGATGGCGTGGGGGGCATTTTTCTTGACGCTGAACACAATTATTTGTACTGGACGAGCCAACGTACTAATTCCATTCTTCGAAAAAATCCATACGATCCTCAAGCAGCGGTTGAAACAGTAGTAACTCTAAAACCTGGCGATGCTGTGTGGTCAATAGTAGTGGATCCTTTGGAATCAAAGATTTACTGGACGAATCAAAATTACGAAAATCCTTCAATTCAGCGTTCGAGTGTTGATTCGGAAATTGAATCCATAATCACAACTTTTATTAAGAAGCCCCATGGTTTGGCTTTGGACCCCATGGAAAGGAAGCTGTATTGGACAGATGCGGTTCAAAACAAGATCGAAATGACCAACTATGACGGGACTAATAGGAAAATCATTGTTTCGAGTGGAGTGCTCGGCCCAAGTGCTTTAGCAGTTTCTGGAGATTACATCTACTTTGTTGAAGGGCAGACGAACAGTGTAATCAGAGCCAACAAGCACAATGGTGATGATAAAATGCTTGTATTTATAAAAGACAGTAAAATTTATGATTTGGTGACGGTTTCATTTAATCAAAGCTTGGCTGCAAAAGATAGAGCACACTGTTATAAAAGTGGGGCCTCACTGGTCTTTTTCTTCAGTCCACTTCTTGCAATCTCGACTTTTGCATTGACTTTTATTCAGGGATGAATAAATAATTCAATAATGATGTATAAAATGGGAGTCTAATTTGAAATAAACAATTAAAATTAAAAATATGTACCTACCTTTTGAATACGCTACTCAATTAGCCTATGCAATTACGAATTATTAATAACTATGCTAATGTTACAATTAAAATATTAACTACTTTAGCTTTCGAATAATAATAACTAAAACATTTTTAAAAGTTCCAGAATTTCATTTCCATTTTCCTGCTGGCACTAGAGTTTATTACTTTTCCTTATTTCATACTTCGTTCATACTCGTATATTTAACACATGCCTAAGATGAAGCGGTGTAACTTATGCGGAGCTCTCTACTCGGCTGCTTTCGACAGTAGCCTTCGTCACTCCAGTCATCTGCCACAAACGCGCCATTTCAAATTCGTCTTGTTTGCATTACTTTGAGTTCACTTAAGTACAGAGTACAGTAGTACAGTTAATAATAGTCACGGCTTTGTATTTTAAGGAGAACAACCGAGCCTCCAGTTCTAAGAATATCTTTGTTTGTCTCTAGTGATCCATAAAATACCACTGTATAGTGTACAACGGAATCAGCGCCAAATTATCTTTAGCAGTGGATGTGCTACTGATTTCCATCCAGCATTCCACTTATTTTTGCCATCTAAACAGTCAGTCAGTAACAGTTAAGGTGCGGTCAAAAGTATGTAGGTACTCACTAGAGTTAACTACCGAGTCTTTGCTAATTACTAATTGTAATCTTTCTGTAAGTTCAGTGTAAATCGTTACTTCATTTAAAGTCTTCAGTTTAATAGTAAAGTACGTCTCAGAGTAATTGTAATTAATCGTCGATCGTATAATTAAAACTGCCACTAGCTGGTAAATCAAAGTAACTCTTGTTTGTTCTTCGTTGCTGTTGTGAATTGTCATTTATTTACTGTGACTGTGTCTAATCGATTCTCATTAAACAAACGACCCACGACTGGGACTCATAATTGTAGATTTAATCCAGCCATCCTTTTATTCATTAAAGCAACCCCTTTACTGTACGTTTGTTATCGCTACAAGGACTATATAAATATTAATTGAAATAACATTCAACGATTTGTGTGATATAACTTATAGAGTTGTGGATCGTGTAAGCAAGTCATTAATTAATAATTAAAATTCAATGTAGTTGTCAATTAAAGTAGTTAGTGCTTCGAGAATGGAACTGTAACGTCAAATTGTTGATTGTGGACAAGGAAAAATTGCTGGAGCGACTGGGTCGTGATAAAGCATGGCGATCTTTGTGTATCATCTCGTCTGCAGTCTACAGGTAGCAGTAGCCCCGTAGTCAGTAGGAACCTCCTGCCCGTGAAGAGAAATAAAATGAGCCCTCGCAGAAGCTTCGTAGTTCCCAAAAGAAATGTTCCCATCTGTTCAAGGATACAGAGCTCAAACTTTTTGCATCTCAATTTTTTGTCCTGTGAGTGCATTAAGTATAAAGGAACAACTAATGGACCAAATATACCTACGGAAGACGCGCTCACAATTCATGAATGAAACATGCCATGGAATTATAATTCATACGTAAATGGTTGTAGTATGAGTTTTGAAGAGGTATATAAATAGAAGGCTATTGAGAAAGATTACCACAGTTTTAGTAAAGCAGGCTGGTGCAGAATCCTCCAGTCATCACGTTCTCTACTACTGATTATGTAATTGCTCGAGTACATACCGTAAACTCTCTTTTACAACGCGGGTCTCTAATTGTACGCGGGGGTCCGAGGGCCTGAATGGAATATCGCGCGGGTCTCCAATAATACGCGGGTCTCTAACAGTACGCGGGTCACCGGAAGTATTTTCAGTGTTTAAGTGTACA
>JAQFZC010004272.1:0-16525 GCA_034695205.1 Dicyrtoma fusca | reverse complement strand
ATTGAACCGCTGTACCCCACAGTAACCATATTGAGGACGTGGAACCATCCACCACTCAGCCACACTGGTGTGGATCTGTAGACATCAGTATGAGTTGCCGGATGGTTGGGTTTTAGTTCGCCAAGTTTTGATGGATTTACATACCCTTGCAGTACTGTAGCCGTAAATCGAAGAAATCAGTTTTTAAGCGGACAGTAGAAACTGAGAGAAGATATATTAAAATGTGAGACTGGGATGGATTTGTTTTGTTTCGGCGTGGATACAAATGTATACCTACGTTGGAATTGGAAATGATTAAAGTTTAAAGCATTCCTTCTGCACTAGATTTATTTGAATTCTTGTGTATCTTTTACAGGTCTTACGGTTCAGTTACACTGACATCCTCAAAGTCTGTTGCTTGGAAACGCCGTCAGAAGGTACATCTCAGTAGGTAGTGTAGAGTTATTCGGAAGCGTGTCGGTAGGAATTTTTCCATTTAGGGAAAGTAGCGAAGCTTTTGCATTCTTGTACAGCATGTACAAAAAGACCATTTTGCTTTTGTCAAAGGCAAAGCAGTATGTACAACTTATTTATATAGATTTTGTCCAACTTTAATAAATTGTAGATGGAATGAAGCTCAGATGGCTTCTTCGTCCAGGATATGCAATTATGTATGGATGGGCGATAAAAAGAAAAGTCGTGAGCGGTGAGCCTTGTTGTTTTTTTTGGAGTTTGTGTTTGAAATGTATTCATTCGTGTGTCTCCATGTCCACTCCCTTGGCTCCTGGAAATCTAAGGGAAGGAAGAACCAAGAGACGTCAGCTCGGAGCTTTTCCGCCTTTACAGCCTCACTTGTAGACTTTCTCCTTTTTATTTTTTCCTCCTCGAGTCAGCAGTCACACTCACTAGAAAACTAATTCGGAGTTTTCTTGCGTTTTTTTTTGTTTTTTGTTTTCCAAACGAAATCCTAGTCAAAGTTGTCCTTTCCATCCCGTTCCACCCGTGACACACACACACAAACTCGGTATCACTTTTCCTCTTTTCTTTTACTTTGCAACTTTCCAGACTTGAGCTTTCTCCGTTGTTTTCCCCTGATAGTTTGTAGAGGAAAAAAACAAAAAAAAAATCATCCCTGACCCAGTGTTTCGTTGTCGGGATCTGGATCCTGGTCAGGATTTCAAATATCACTGCTTTCCAACTTCTGCAGTTGAGATAGAAATAGTGCCTTTGTTGCTCAATAAGCCAAGAGACTTTTACATTATTCCGTAATACGATGTGCACCAGCCCAACTTATTATTAACTACAACAGAGTTGTAACTATATGTTGAGAAAAATCCGCTTTGTTTGTACAAGGTTTGCCTTCCGTATCCGTTTTCCGTTCCAGTTCACCGACTAAAATATTTAACAATCACTTCACAGCCAGTGGCTCATTTACGATATTATTTCATAACGCTCGTTCCTGTGACTGCTCGGAGCATAAATTGTAAAATTGCTGACCTTGGATTTGGTTTTGTTGGCATTGTAAATATTTTCCTCCGGTTTGGTTTTGAGAGGAACAATTACAAGAATAGGAGGGGAAGGTTTTCTAGTGTGGCTTAAGAGGCAAAGTGAGGTGAATTCAAGTTCACGAAAGCCTTAAAAGTAAAACAAAGAAAAGATGTGTAATGTATTCACGGTAGTAGTACTGAAATACGTAATAATACAAACTATCTTAATTATTTTTTAAATATTGAAATACGCCGTGTGGCCCTCGCACTTGTACACAAGATTAAACAAATGAGAGATTTTTGAAACCTCAATGATTTATGGTAAATGTTGTACGTAGACTTGTTAATTTTGTAAAACGGCCTCTCTGTAGCTATTAGAGGAACATGGGAGTTTATGTTTTTGTTTTCTGGGAGAATAAAGGAAATCCGTTTTTGCTCTCACATGAGTCAAATAAATGTCCCAGCAGTAGTGCAATGTTTCTTTCTGCCTCTTGCTTGACTCTTGGACGATTTTGCTTGTAATTTGGCACGAAATAAAATAAAATAAAATGAAATGAAAAGGAAATGAAAGGGGACTCAAGTGTGTGTGGCCCTCCTTTCCGGCTCCCACTGTGAGCTCAGCATAGGAAATGAATGGAGTTGAAATGACGAAATAGCGGTCTCGTCCATCCACATACTGTGGCTTAAGAACCAAAATGAGCCAAAGCCAAGTCACATTTGAAGCAAACTGACCAAAATGAGCTTTACCGCAAGTACATTGCTGTTTGGTGTCACTTTGCTTCCTAAGCTATGCTGTGTGCAGTACAGTAGTAATTACTTTTTCACACAGCTGTACGCTTTACCAGGAGCGTTATTATTGTTCGCATTAAGGGGCACCAGGGATCCCAGGATTTTACATAAATTACACAGTTTGCACATGTAAAATGTACATCTCATGCATATGTACCTACATGGCTCACAGATGACCTGCTATGAATACAAAAACAAACGGACGCTGTATTATGCACGGGGGCCGTTCGTATACTACAGGTACTAACAGGGAGCTATTCAGAGCTTATTTCCCATTTGGAGCAATGATAAAAAAAGTCCAAAGGAAGGTCAAACAATATTATTATTTTATTTTATGCACACGTGATTTGTGGACGGCCCCGTCCGTTAACTGTAAACTGTAAACGGAGCCCACACACATTACTAATTTATTTAGTAATGGATGAATTAATTACTGGAGGAAATCCAGAGTGGCAAAGAAGAGACTTGTCCCCTGACTATACTGCCCCAAAAATTTTAATGTCTCATAAATCAATGGTTTCATTTCATTTCCATTAGTGCTCTGTCTAATGTAAATTGTACTCTCGTAAATTCTCTACTAAATCTTGAACAACACTCACAACATAACATACCTAGTGCAGGTATTTAATTCCTTTTTGTTTATTCCCTTTCACCAAGAGACACTAAGCAAACAACAGTAAAGAATAATATTTGAATTGCCAATTTTATTAGTAGCCGATAAAGGAACAAGGGTGAACCGATAGTAATACTTGAGAGGAGTTAAACATTTTTGACATTTTTGAAGTAAATAAATGGCATGAAAAATCTGAAGGTAACATACTTTGGTTCTGGTTGGTTTTTGCGTTGATTCACGGAACCATTTTTTCACGGTAGTAATATTTTTTATTGTTTGATTCCTTTTACTATTATTTCTGTTCTACATATACGGTTTTAGAGTCTATTTTAATTTAGTTTTATAATTGTTACTGAAATATGTACGACGTACCAGCAGCAGCAGTTGAGGAACAAAACGTTATGTTGCCACCTTTTAAAACTTCAAAGCCCCCATAATTTTGCTCATGATTTTAAAAATAGAGGAAAGCTTAAGTCTGCTTTTAAAAGTCGATAAAATAAAATCAATTCAACCGTGAATCAAACTGCAGCGACGATATGCTTACAACTATTTCTCATAAAATTTTTCTATAATAAACTATTTCTATAGTACATAAAAGTTTCACACTACTCTGCTTGTACTTGTTCCTTTGCATGCTGACTAAGGAGCTTCTTTTTCAGAATAAAAATAGTAAAAGTTGAAAGAAGGACAAAGACAGAGTTCCCTCACGTCTCAAAATCCAAATTTAAATCAAGATTCGTATGTTGCACCTCATTTCACAGCTATTGTTCGTGTTAAACAAGTAGAATGCGTAGACGGAAGAGTACAGCCTCATTTGCACCCTGTGCCCTAAGCGACTGACAGTTCAAACTCAAATTGTGGGGCTGTCGCTATCTTCCAGCAGCATATCTAGGAATATTTCGCCTGTAAGCCAGCACATTATTTATTTTTGAAAGCAAATTTTGACCATTTTTGAGTTTAAAAAATGTGTTTATAGAGTTTGTCAATTTTTAAGGCATAATTTGAATGGTGCCTATTCACAAAGAATTGTTTGGAAATATTCAGCAAATTTTGAAACTACGTTTGAAATACTTTGTAATTTTGTAAGCCATGTTGTTTTCAAATAACTGGCAATTTTAGTTTAAATAATAAATAGAATTATTAATGTTGCAGTTTATATAATTCTTTTTTAAAGAACCTGTCAATTTAAAAATGGAGATGCGACTTTGTCAGAATTTGTTTTCAAGGAAACTGTGTACTTCGAAATGAAACTGTGAAACGACTTCCCTCTTGACCAACTTCACTATCAACCTTGCCTACAGCTGGTTGCTGGAAACGCCAATTCCTCGGCTCATGTCGCCTTCTCGCCGTTGCCACTCACTCACGTAGCAGACTCCACACTTTGAACTTGGAACGTGACCGGTGTAGACTAAAGACGGTGTGCGTCTAAAAGTGTGAATCTGACGTTCCCGGAAAAGCCCCGTAGAGACGCCAGTCAATTGAAATACAGCTCTTGTACTGCAGAGCAAGATGATGGAAACTATTTTGAATGTGGTGCTGAGCGTGGACATGGAGGCCATCGAACAGTTCCCGGAATTCGCAGTCAACATGTTGTTGTACGCATTCTGTCTCGGGAGTCTCACACTTGAAGGGCCACGCTTCTCGGGTTGGTGGGACTGGATCTTGAGTTTCATCAGCTCCCTTATCTTCGGCTCATCTTCAGCCGAGGCAGAAGCCGAATCGGAAAATCAAAATCAAAACAAAGTTGAAATCCCAACTCCCGTGGTCGAGACTCCTGTCATAAATATCAGCTCCGATCCTCAGCCGCAGGGGAACCCTGATCCTGACACTACTGATTCTACATTTGAGTCTACATTTGATTCTACATTTGAAGGTACAATCAGCTTTTAGTACTACGTTCTTGTTTTGGCATACAGTTATGTTCTGTATAAGTCTTTTGTTACAATAAATAGAGCATCCTGGAAGCCAAGTTGCAAACTGCTCACTTGTCGTGTAGCAAACCTGAGTTCTTATCCCGCTGTTACGTTGTGTTATTTTGTCACATGTTTTATGTGCTTAGTTCATCCCTTGAATAATTGTGTACTAAATTATAAATTGAATTTGTCGTAGAAGTCTCAAGTGAGCCTGAGCCGGTGAAAGTTGTCCCGGTTCCAAAAGTAAAAAGGTCTCTACCAGGGCCCACAATAGTTACAAACACACTGCTAGGAACTACTTTAGCCGCACCAATCCCACCCCCGCAGCCAGCACCCGCCAAATTCCCCGCCACGCCACTCAAAATCCCAGCCACGCCACCCAAAGTCCCCGCCACGCCACCCAAAATCCCAGCCACGCCAACCAAATTCCCCGCCACACCAGCCAAATTCCCCGCCACACCAGCCCAAGTCCCGGCCACGCCAGCCACAACTAAAAAATCCGTCGGACCATCACTATTCACCGAAAAGAAGCTAAAAAAATCCTCAACGAGGGCAGGAGCATTGGCAGCTCTCGTCCCCAGATCACCACCCCTCAAGGCAGAGTCTCCAAAATTCCCAGACACTTTACAACAACCAACAAAGGCGAGAGAAATCCCCGAAAAGGAAGGGAACATTTCAAGGAGTGTTTCGCAGGATCAGTCGAGTGAGCCAATTCCTTCAACAAGTAAATCTCTGAACATCAAAGTCCCTCCGTCCTTCCGAGCCGCTGTCCACCAAGCCTTTCCCTACCCGAGTTCAAGTGGCTACGAAAGGGCGCTGCGCTACCTCGAGTCATGCTGCAGTCCCACCGTCGGCTACCAGAGTCGTATCTCCAACCATCGGGATCTCACAGACTCCGTCGAGATCAAAACGGAAATATTTACATCCGCTCTCATCTACGATCTCATTGCTCATCTCCCAGGGATTTCCACCGAAATCCCGGAGATTCTTCTCAGCCTCGTCAGTAAGGTGATGACAATGAACACTCAAAATACTTTTAAAAACCAAGCTTATACGTTTGGTCTTAGACACTCGAACTACTAGTGACAATGTACGTTTTCGAAGAGAGTTTGTTTGGGAAGTAGGTACTTGTAAGGGGTATAATTTTGAACTGGAAAATGTTAATTTTGGGTGAATCTTTATAAAGCACACGGGAGTGGGGGTGTTCAATAAATTTGTGGATCGCTCCGTTGCAGATGACGTGGACACGACGTCTGTCTGCCTTTGGGCTCTTCTGACTCCAGAACCGGCAGGGTCACCCCCGAAAATTGAAATCAACTCCGCGAAAGCCATTGCAAAGATTTTAACACTCAATAATAATGAAGGTTTCCCATCATGCTTAATACTATTATATTGTCTATCATGTTTTATTTTATTTTCTGTTCTCCATTATTCGGTTCCTTATTTCAAGCAAAAACAATTTAAGCAGAATTGCCATAAACCCTCTAATAGAGCCCCTAGGGCTCTATTTACCACTGTATGTCGCAGATTGGAGCTCTTTTAGAGAGTGGAGCTCTGTTAGAGAGTGGGGCTCTCTTAGAGCGTTTACGGTATGCTCCTTATGAGCCAAATTAGTATTTTGCCATATGTTGTGAGCAAAAACTTTGTTTGAAAAAAATGTGTATAAATACTTTTTATATACTTTGGTTACCTATTACTTATTACCTTACATGACAATTTCTCCATTGCACAATTGTGATCAGGTGGTAGCGGCCGTGTGATTCAAGCACTCATTCCACCCTATCCCAAGGGAACGGCACGGGTGGAGATTGACGTGGCTGCCTTGGCAAATGTACTCTTTTTAAAATCATTTTATTTTTACTGGTTTTGCTTACGCGGCTTTTATGTCTACTAGTATTTATTGTTGTGTAGGTGATGCGGATCTTGTATTTCCTGGGAATGGAGTCTGGGGCGAAGGAGACGGAGGATTACATCTTTAGATGGCTCCATAATTCCGATAACTTCACTCAAGGCACTGCCTTCTACCACTCACCCGACGCGGTCCTCTACTTCCTCTCCAACTCCTTGACCGTGTCCAAGAAGATGAAGACCCGCTTCTCCAAAGTGATGATGGTCCGACTGCTGAGCAACTTGGGGAAGTCGGACTATCCCCTGGACTTGGCCCTCCGAATCATGACAGCCTACAATCTCGGTATGTACACGGATGACGAGCACTTTGCATTGGAGCAGTCCAAATTCCAGGACAAAGCCAAATTAGATATTCTTAAAATGGAAATTATGAAACTTCGTAACTATCAATTGGATGACGGGTCCTGGCCCTTGGATGCCGTCTATCGCTATGATAATTTCTATTTTGGAAGTAAAGCAGCCATTACCGCTTTTTCCACCAAAGCCTTGTATGTGTCAAGAAATATTTCCAATATTTAAACCTTCCGTGCAATGTGGACTAAGAAGCAAAGTAAGTGATGCTTTCAAATGCTATGCCTTTTTTTACACTTTTGAAGAGATGCAAAGTGTTCATTGTCCCCCCGATAATCGGTTCATTTAGAAATTAATAGATATTGTTAGTCATTTAATTTCATATACTACGATTCACCATATTAACATGTATTGTACTCAAATTCCCGAAAAGTGAATTTTGTACATTGCAGAAATAGGTAACTGCATACTGATTTAGTGTCACATATGATTTTGTATTTCATAAATTCCTTTGATTGACATTGCATTGCTCTCATTATCTACAGATTTATGAATAAATAAATCATTTTTTTCTTTAAAAAGCTTTAAAAATTCTGCTAGTGCAAACTACCTGAGCACTTTCCTGTTGTTTCGGCCTTTGGTAGGGCACGCACTGCTGCCACTAAAAATAGTATTTTTTAGTACCGGCAGTACATTCATTTACGACATTCCCTTCCATTGTTCTTCTTTCATAACGTTTTTCATGCAAAAGAATCATAATTCAAGGTGTTTCTTCAAAAAAACAGGTATATGAATAATATTATTCCAGCGTACCATTTATACACTGCAATAGTCACATTTTTAAAATGCATTTTTCAAAATGACAGTATATTTACTCTTTTAAAACCAAAAAAAAAACTTTTAATACTACTGTAGCTTTACCATCGGATTTACTGTGCACTTTATTTACCCATTCGCAACATGCATAATTACATGTGGTACATATACTGTACCCACACATACGTATGTCTATAGTACCTTCGTAGCTTTATAAATACATGGCTGGCTTGGTTTACCCCGTGATGTGTCTCCCTCTGGAGAAATGGGAAATGGCATGGCAGAAAAGAAAACTGAAAGCGGGCATAAAAAATGAATGGAAGTAAGAAATGAGGGAAACGGTGGTAAAGTGAGCAAGTCATAAGATAATGAAATGGAGATAAAATAGGAATGAAGGAAAAGAAGAGTGAGGATTGGGGACGCTCATAAATTACGCCTACAAGGAATAGAAGGGACGTCGTGATATAGCAAATAATCTAAATCATTAAATAAAGGAAATAAGAAGCCAGTGCAAAAGTAAAGAGTGGTTCCAGGAATTGGGAACATAATTTATGAAGAGGCCCACGGGCATGGCAGCGGGGAAATGGAATGGTAATGATACGTAAGCCTATGCAAACGACCCATACATGGTGCACGTACAGGATTAAAAAGATACCCCATGGATGTGAATTAGGAGAAGATCTTCCATCTGCGGAAGATGATTGGTTGCGTAAAGTTTATGCATACGTCTCGTCTCAAAGGTACAATCTATTTCATTCCTATTGTGTTTAATGTGGGGTTCATTCATATATTACGTCATATTGGGATTTGGAAATATTAGGTATTTTATACAACAGTCTCAACTCAACTGTGTGTGTAAGCTAGACTGAGGGGTCAAAGCGTAATTTATGGGCGCAACCTTATTCAACTAATGGTCCTTCCACTTGCCTTTATTCACGGAGGAATTTCCATACATTAAGGGAATAAGTGATGAATGTTCCACCGAGTTTCCTTCCGTGTTCTGTTTGTACTTCTTTTCCTTGAAATCGAGATCCACAATGACATCGAAGAGGGAATGACACGAGATCGGCATGGAAATCACAGTACAGTGAAAAAGAGCCACCAGCTAGACTTCTGCATAAATGACGTCAACTGTCTATGGCCAGAATGGGCGTTGAATACCAAAAATGACACAGCTATCTCCACACTGCTTTTGGCAATAAAATATTTTGATGAAGTCGTTTACGGGTAAAGCCCTGCGACTGGACTATGTTTCGTAATCCGCAAAGATGGAAATTAGGAGCATATGCATCCAGCAAAAAGGGATTTCTGCAAAATAGAGAATTTTACTCATCGAAAAGAAGTTACTAATGTGTGTGAACCTCCAGCCCGATCGCCGATATTGCATTATCGTTGCTTTCCATTTTCATCTCCATGGCATCACGAAGGTGCATAGCATCAGCATTAGAAATCCATACTGCCTGTTTACAGAATAGATTGCATTGTTAAATAGCTGGAGTGAATTAGCTGAAGGTTGTATGATCATATTTTTGTTTTATTTTATTAGTCCGTGGTCTACGTACGTCAAAATGAAGGGACTGGGTATGTTTACTACGGGAATTCAGATTCATGGAAAGAGACTGGTTGAGACGACGAGAGAAGCTAGGAATTTGAAATTTAATTCTAATGGAAATCATAATTCTTCTCCAGGCACACACACACACAATTCCCATTTTACACATTCGCCTGGGCTTCGGCTCTACACATGTACTACAGACGTGCACTGCTGTCTACATTAATAATATAATAATCAGACGTGTACTTGCTATGCTACGAGATTTCACCGTAGAAATATTGACTCCTCTATGATCCCATCCCATCACTGTTACCCACTGCCATTGCCACTGCTCAATTTGTTTTCGAACTGGAACTGAGACTGAAACTGGAACTGGAGGCTGGGAAACTGTAGCTATTCCTTTTACTTCTACTTTCTATTTGGCTCTTAATATTAAATTGGGAAGAAGGAGATGCGATGGGATTTAGATTTGACATATGCCTAATCTCTATATGGGGGGATAACTGTGAGTGTAGATGCTTCAATTCATGTGTAGACTCTGAGGTATGGTAAATAGTAAGATGGCGATAAGCTTTGCATTAGATTTTCTACAATGGAGTGGAGGATCTGGAAAACCCTTGGAATTGCGTTGGAGTTGAAGTTGGAATTAGAACAACTGTGAGGAACAATAATGATATAAAAGTCAAGTGGAAGTAATGGAGTCGAGTCTGCATGACTGCCTCTCCTTTCCTCTACAGCTCGACACAACTAGAAGCCTAGAGGCCCCGACTTCTACAGTTCTACGATTCTAGAAATCTAGGCTCCACTCATATCCCTATGCAGATGGATGGGACATCTTGGTATTAGTACCTATGAGCACTTGTCTGGGGTTTTGCACATATCATGTGTTTCAACAAATCCAAAATTATTATGCTCACTTTCTCAAGTCGATCATAAAAATGTAGTGAAATTAAAACTGCTGAAGGTGTGCACAAATACTTGCAAATAAGTAGTACTGTGGATCTCAAAATTAAAATTTTCAACACTGGGATGAACGGAAATTAAAGTTAGATTGATGTTCTACGTTTTTTCTATTTAGTCATATTTGAAACGCCCCTCGGTCGTGAGGAAAGGAGGGAAGGAGATGCCTATGGGCATCATCTTTGTAATTTACCATCCCGCTACATGATCATAATATTATTCATATGCGCTCCTTCCTCCCACTTCCAACTTCCCGATTCAGGTAGCAAGTCGAGCTCATTTTAAAGGCAAACTCGGAAAAAATAAATCTATAAAACACGGAAATGATGTCATATACATACACGCACACATCTCTAAACCTAATGAACAGTGGATTTGAAGGCGGAAAAATGAATAATAAATCACGAAGCAACGGAACACCGACACTGATAAGTAACGTACCTCTCTTGACAATATGCTGGAACAACTCTTGCAGGAATGATCGGATGATCATTTATCTGAATGTCAATTTCGAAAAGGAATCAAATTATGATACAAGCACAAAAATCGAAAAATCACTATAAATTGAAGCTCTACCAATGATTCCTATGGAAGCTCATCGTTCCAATGACGTACAAAGCCAAAAAAGAGACTCCACGTAGTACCTACACCTTCAAACAACCCAAACGCTACATCGTAACGTAAGAAGCAAAATGATGCCCATCCAATTTTGGCTACTAGTAAAGTGATGCACATTCGTTAGTGTACTTTGGATATGCATCAGTTTGCTTCTGAAGAGACGGTATGCAGAATCAGAGAATCATCATCTTTACTGTAACATATTTATTACGCCTGCATTCCGACACTCCATTTTTAATTGTAATTGTGGTCATTATGGAAAAAGCAGATCTCATTTTTTGTGTGGGAGTGGGAAGGCTAAAGGGTGGTGTAAATCCCGTCACCGCAGTTTCCACTTTCAAAATAATGATGTCAATGGGACGGACGTGTCACATTTCACTTCTTAGACAATACTGGGCTGGATGCGGGCAAGAACTCTTCTTTTGCCATTTCAAGGACGTCGTAATTTGGGACGTGAGATGATAAATATTATCGTGGTGACTAGAGGACATCCCAGGAAGAAGTAGAAAGCGGATCTAACTGCCATCCATGCATGTGGTCTTTCCGCCACGGGTTTCTCGGATGATGCGGTCATGGGCTAGACGCAAAAGGGACCATCCAAATAGTCCGCTTCAGTCAATCACAAGTCTTCAGCTATAAACTAGATACTTTTTTTTGCACCTTTCCACAAAAGGCGAAACATTTCCTTCGTCCCTATAATTATGTGTCAACTATGAAATTCACATTTTGAACATCTTTTCAAGTATGAAATTAATTTAAGTTTTTATTATTTCTGTGACGTCATATTTGAAAATCCCCTAGTGTTCCATACACGTACGTTTGTACGTACGTATGTATACTTACATAATTTTATAATAACACAATAATTGTGGACCTCGTAGGCATGTCATTACCAAATTGCCAGCAGGGATGCTCAGGCATGGCTAAAACTAAACGGCTAACAATAAACGGGTGTGAGATAATGCCTATAGCTACATATATTAAACTTATCGTAGAGCATCGAATGACTGTGTACATTAACACAAGAGTCTGATCGTGAGAAAGAGACATATAGTTGCCATTAGGATCACTATAACATTCCACTACAACTTCCCATTTCTATTTTCTATGCATTGGACTCGAGACTTGTAATGCCTTCCTTTCACCCTCACAGATTCCACTCAATAAATTCTCCGAAGCACACAATCGTGATCATTATCATAATGACTGTAATAATAATTATTGTGCTTTGGCTCTTATCTGTAACGATTAGTTTACCATTCACTCTCTCATTCACTCACTCGTCCTCTGTCACTGCTGCAGTGGGAAGGGATTTTGATTTTTTTAACAAATGACCCATTTTGCTGGTTCGTTTATGGAAGTCCATTGCTTCTTACGTAAGCTGTATAGCACGCAGTTGAAGATCGCATGAACTGTGACCGGTGGACCGCATAGTGGGATTGTTGCACGTCGTCTATTTTATTGGACGTTGTGGCTCCCATTGAATAATTCGATGAGAAACAAAATTGCGTTATTTGGAAAAGTACCACAATAAACCCCTTTCACACAGCCTGGGCTACAGATGTGCTATATGGTCTATTTCAGCTATACTTTCACTTTTCTATATTCTACATCATACACTGTCGCTTATACATGAACGTATTATCTTTCACTACTAATGACGGAATCATCGTAGAATCAATAAGTCTCTGTCATCCTATACTAGATACACTGTACTGTATTGTATAGGTATGCCCAGCCATACTTGTATCAAGCATGATTGCGTAGGTAGATTTAATGGAATTTAATTGAGAGCCTTGCAGGTGTGACATAAAACATTTGTTGTAAATATGTATATTGAAATATATTATTTTTTAGCTCGTCTTCATATTTTTAAACATCTTTTTTAGTTTTTTCTAATAATTAGTTATTGTTGTACATATAACGATGACAATGTTCGGTCTTCGGTCTTTCTTTTTTGATTTTAACTGCATCAAAGTCTAGTTGCATTCCCAATTATAAAAGATAGTATTTGCAAGGCTCCATGGCGGTAGTAAACTACTTTACTTACCTACATACCTACATATGACCTATAAATACTTCCAGCCTAGAATTAATCGTGTGGGTGTAAATAACTCCCACTCTTACCCAGTAAAAGATGGGGTAAAAATAATTGCTGGAATCAATTTTACAGATAGAAATAGCATTGGGTAAACTCTCATATATTTAACGTTGAACATGTTGAAATATTGAAAAATTGCTGACATTTTATGTTTTCTAGTGAGGTACTTGGGTACTTCTACAACTATATAATAATATGTAAGAAACGGTAACTGTAAACAGTACGAGTAGGTATTTCTACAGCCTATTTAAGTACTGATTCCTTTCAAAAGGGGTAATTAAACACAGATGTTTGTTATGGGTTCTTAAGGCTAAATGGAGATAGATAGCCATTTTTACAATTCTAGCAGTGACATATTTATTGAATTACCACCAGCAGTTTGGCTCAATGACTCAATGAAGTACTAGTAGCTACTCCGTTAGGAGTATACTAGGCAATAAAATTGTCGAAGATCAAAATACCCAAATATAATTTATACTAACAAAGTTAGATTTTTAAAATCGAGTTTTTGTTTTTGTTCAAGAGTACTTTTCAAAACAGAGAAATATTTTCTGACCTGGGCTTAAAAGCTGGCCGTAATACATTTTCAGAGTTTTCCACTTTGAATTCTTTAGAGCTTTGATTCTCAAAAAACACATTTAAAACTATTCTTATAAAATAGTGTATGTATAAACGCCGTTACTTTTTCATCACTCAAGACGCATCATCGGAGACGTCAGCAGGGGGAATTTTAGTGCAGGGGAAAGTGAGCTGAAGACGGCTGTGAGGAGGAAAGCGTGGAGGATGTATGAATAGGCATATAGAAAATAAATGTGGATGGGCTAAAGTTGGGTAATAAAGTTATTAATTTATTTCATTTCCAAGCCAATCTCCAACCCACAAAAGCGTCCGAACCCGAACAGATAAGAGCTCAACGTCCTTGCAATTTATTTTGATATTTTTTTTATTTCCGAATTTCTTCTGGTTATAGTATGACTCGCGAGGATAATGTTTTGGACACATTACGACATGTCATGTCCTTCAAGTCATCAATCCTCCACTCGGCACTCCCATAGGATCAGACAAGACCACAAAAAAAAACAAATCAGATATTGCAATCATGTCTGGGAAGCAAAATGGGGCAAATCCACAAACTGCTGCACAGTACACAATGAGTAATATTTTATTACTATAAATCATGAAAAATTCGTTTTGCTTCTTAATTGCCAGTGAAGTTCCCAAATTCGGTGAAGTGATGATGCTTGTGTCAACGATAACAAGGGCAACCCCAGCAACTATTGGCCGTATCTAAAGTCCATACTTTACGGCTATGATGATCGTATAAATATACGAATTCTTTCGACGTAATAGTATTTTTGTTGAGTGAAAATAATTTTATTTCATTTCTTTATTTCTTTGTGGACTTTGACTTTTGTGTGTCGTAAAATTTCATGGATTTAATCTTGGTTTCTAATTTAGAACTTTAGTACTCTTTGAGTCTCTTTGTCTTTTTCTCATGAAGAAATATGTAGGGCTCTGTATAGCGAACTTATATTACTATTGCTTAAAGCCATCCAGAAGGCATTTATAAATGCCGTATACTAATGAAAGTTATTAGCTATGTTCTAGACATGTAATGCAATAGGTTAATAGGTATTTTTGTAGAGGGGCTCTTCAAATGTTACGTCCTACGACTTCCTACTACTAGTTCATACAACAAAAAGGTACTACTACAGGTCGTATCTAATAATAATTGGAAAATCCCTCTTCCCTGTCTGACTGTAGATGTACGTGTCCCTCAGCAGCCATGGGACTATTTGAAATTTATCGGAAATTTTATAGTGTTTGTAGTAAATCCATCAATGGATGTTGGTATGTAGCTGGGTAATTTTATTATATTTGTGCTTCCTCCCAACTTTAAAGCATTGCCATCGTAATCATAATCGCAATCGTAATCCTTTTATAGACTAAAAACTATTACAGAATCATTTGGCCCGTGTCGAATGGGCAGGGTGTAATGTAAGATGCATACTTGTTGTGTATACATATCCCCGTTATTATACCCATAGCGTAATTCAGCCGTGGAATAATTTAGATGGGGTAATTCGGCCGTATGAAAAGTAAAAGGAAAGTGAAGGTCACAAGTTAATTTATTTTTCTGCACGTATTTCAAGCACGTAGGTTAGAGTTGAAGTCAGCTTTGGAATTAAACTTGCCTTTCCAGTTACGAGTGGATACATACATACATGTAGAGTCAAGGTATTGGCATTGGCATGGGATTCATCTTCCCTTCTTCTGCTCTGTCTGGCTGTCTGGGACTCCACGTAGTGCCCTGCTACACGCTAAGCCATGGTTCTAAGGGAAGTGGACTGGAAGGCACATTAAATATGATGGAATATAATGCCCTGCTATCGTGGTAAGCCAGATGAGACCCTTGGCTGCAAGAAGTTAAATGTAACGATGCTTCATGTATTTCCCATTTTAGTATTTTAGTATTTCTTCAAGGCAGCATGCAACTTTGGAAGGTGCAAAATGACTCAACTGAACTTTTAACTCAAATATATAGATTTGTTCTTTAATTGATAGTAACTCACTGTTCAGTCCTGTTTTGTAGTGAGAAGGTCCACGTTGCTCCTTCGGGGAGGACGTCAAGTGGAAAATGTGTGTAAGACTGAAAAAAGTATGGAAAGAAGGAGAAAACAAGTTGTGACCGGGATTTCAATTGAAGAAGAAAGAAATAGCGTGTGGCGTACGCGGAGAAATGATGAGGGGATCAAAGGTTCAATGGATAAAATGCATCAAGGTATCTGCAGGTCTCCGTGCGTGCAGAATCCCCGGTATCTTCGAGTACAATGCACACAGCACAGCACTACTGAGGCTGTGATACGCGAAACTTGAAAATATTGTATTTCCACTACTTTTTATTTATTTTACAGAGATTCAAAGATGAAAGAGTGCCAGGCATATACATACACCTTGTTACTTCAGACTTCACTGCACCCCCCCCCCCCCCACCTATTCTTATCTGTACCAAACGGCCTGCCTAGACACATCCTCAAATGTAACTAATTTACTCCAAAAATGTACCAATTATTTTCAAGAGCAAAAGCAACTCCTCCACCTACATCCAAGCAGACGAAGGATTTAATTTCATTACCAAAATTGCTTTGAAACATGGAAAATTTATTTTAGAAAAGGGCATCAGCTACTTCCTCCTTTTGCTTATAAGATTGTTCCGTCGGCATACTCCAAATGTTGAAATTTCTAGAATGGTGTTTGTGGAAAGTGTGGAAAGGTCAAGGAGCATCAAGAGCACTCATCGTACACTCACAAAGAAAAAGTTCTAAGAAATAGACACGCATTCGTGTAGTGATCCCAGACACGGGAGGTAATAATTATTGGCACTGGGCTTGAAGGGATGCATAGTGTGGGTTGGGAGTTGGAAGACGGACCTATCGGAGCTGGCACATGATGTAGTCTGCTACACTGATGGTTCTAGAAATGGAACATTCTCAG
>JAQFZC010004271.1:0-16526 GCA_034695205.1 Dicyrtoma fusca | reverse complement strand
TATTAGTATCGTGTATGTGGTCTTAGTTGGAATGGCTCACGACGGTATAATAAATAAAAAATAAACCCAAACAAACAGTGGCTGTCGGTAGAACACGAAGCAATACATATATGCAAGTATGCAGATAACAATAAACCGAACGAGTTCATTATCCTGGAATTCATTATATTATAGGTACTTGTTAGGGGGGATTATTTTGAATTCAAGACAGTTTAAAAAAGTCATAATTCATAATACACCAAGCCATATATTTTATGCATTATTGCCTATAAAGCTTAGCACTTCCAAAAAAACCCGAGAAAATAGTTGTTGTATTACAAATCACAATTTTTCGAATAAAAGTAAAATTGATTTCTTCGTCACAGTCATCAAAGGTCGAGTCCATAGATCGGATACAGCACATCATTCAAACAATAATAATCGACTACCGATGAACATCATGTTCTAATAAATAAACAGAATTAAACTAACCTAACAAAAATTAACTATTAAATTAACTGAAACTTTCAAACGGAATGTGATTTTGTGATCACTGTGTTTTTCCCACTGGAGGAGGCTGTAATAACTATTGTAAACTTGCTCGTGGTCTCCCGCACAAGTTTCCCATCAGAATTACGAATGATCTTGGTCGTAGCCTCCCTTGATAGTGTCCGAACATCAGGGGATTCAGAAGCTAAATCACTAATGACCTCGGTCAGAGACTGACTGGTTGGTTCCGGAACATTTGAGGTTTCAGAAGTTAGATTTGAAGCACTAAGGTGAGTGCCATCATTGCTATCATTGCTATCCTTCGGTTGAGTGTACTTATGGTAATAGTAATGATAGTCGTAAACTTTTTCTTTGTCCTTCCGACAGGAAATCTTGGATACGAGATAGAGACGAAATACGTATCTTAACCACAAGGTCACGTGCAGACTGCAGTAGACAAGTAGTGCAACAAAACATGCTAGCACCGTCAAATATCGGTAATGTCGCCAATTCAAAAGTGGATAAATGTACGGCTGGCCTGGGGCGGGGTAAGTGCGTACTTCAATTTCATATATGATTCTGCATCACAAAAATACATACAATTATCAATAATCGATATTTTAAGGCATTCATTTAATTAATTCTGTAAAAATGATGGGACTCACGAAAACACAATATAAGCGGCGCCATAAGGGACTACGTAGATGAAATGTGAGGCTCGAACCGGAAGGGCAACCACCATTGAGTCGATGATAGCAAGTACTGCGTTGATTCCATGAACCATAAAAATATTGTAGTTTCCTTGATGGAGTGTTGGATAGGCAGCAATCGGCCCATAAATGGTCAGCCAATAGCCAAGTGTCACAAAAATTGGGAGGGTGCCGGTAATGTTGAATAAAATCCAAATTGTGATCTGAACACAACTTATTGTTTCAACATTTTTAAATATATCAGTGCTGTTGCTGTTGTTGATTTCGTTTTCAACATTAGGCTCCGGTTCTTGATTAACTGCCGACTTGGAATTTGTATTTGTACCAGATGGTCCGGCTTCCTCTGGACTTATGCCTATCTGATTCTTTTTAGACCTATCCGAGCTACAAGCAATTAAGTTGTCGATAAAAAATAGCATCCCGTAAATCAGCTGGGTAAGGAGACACCAGTTTGTTAAGTAAATCAACCAATATTTATTTCCTCCAGTCTGTGGGGCAAGGATGGAGTTGGGGACAGCAAAACAGAAGAAGGACATATATATCCCTCGCCATACCATGTACGGCACTGACACCTTTTCTGGTTGACGAAAGCTGGACCACTGAATACAAAGAGTAATGTTGTTTTATTTTCTAACTTAAAATCCGATTTGCACGATACTAAAATGTGCAAAACGCATTGTAATTTATTTTGAACGGTTGTGTATGGTGTCTCACCTCACTTTTAGTAAAATGATATTTCCTAATTCCCGTTGCCTTTACATCGTGTTTACAATTTCGTAATCCAGTGAGGAATTTTGGTAACTTGGCCATCTGTTGTATTAGATGGTGCTTTCGTCAAAATTGGAATAAAGTTATTGTGTATAATAAGGAATTTTGTAGACATGTAGACTTGATTAAAACTGAGAATTGCATCTTCAAGCTGATGTTCATATTCAGTGCAATGTTGAATGGGAAATTTTCGAATTTCCATGCTTTTCAGATTCTGTGAACGTGAACCGAGCTATATTCTTGAGGTAAGGTTGAATTTCCGGATATTCTGGGGAATCGGATAGCGATAGCATAGTGTTATTGTTTAATGGGCTCAGAAACGAACGTCAAGGTGAATTCTGATGAATCAAACTAATTATTTATGTTCCTTAATTTAGACCGTGACTTAGACTAAACTTAGAATCAGTAACTCAGTATCATAAAATAAACAATAATGCCATTTGCCATTGCATAGCCAGTCCTCACTGTCACGAAGTAAACAAGTCACAAGATTTTTCATGATTTCACTATTTATTTTAATTTATTACTAAACTTACCGCACCATACGACTACCAGTACTACCAGACTACCACTAAACTACCTTTCAATTAATATAGGATTGTGTTAGGAATTTTTACAAAAATAATAATATTATCAAAACGTGAACGAAGTTTATTTTTACTTTTAACAGTTTTTCAAACAAATAAATTATTTATGTCTACTGTTCAACTTTGATTAAAGTTTGTTTCGTTTGTTGTATTCCGCATAAAAATAATTACAGTAACTTAACAAAATGAACACAATTTATTTGACTTCTTTAGGGATAATTTTTGCAATAATTTATTTATTGTTACCTATTCTATGGTATTTACGAAACAAGAATATAAGTTAAGATGAACGCGAGTAAGTAGACGAAATGCGTCACTCGAACAGGAATGGCAACCACCATTGAGTCGACGAGGGCAAAAAGTGCATTAATTCCATGAACCATAACAGTATTGTAGTTTCCTCGGTGGATTTTCGGTCCGTGAACTTGAGGGTTGTAAACGGTTAGCCAGTAGCCAAGGGTCACCAAAATTGGGAGGGTGGCCACAATGTTGAATAATATCCAAATTGCAGTCTCAAGCAAACTTAATGAAGATGAACCAACATTCTTTAATGAGACTGTGTTCTCTTCATCTGTATCAGAGCTTTCCTTTTATTGACGCTGAGGTTTCTTTCCGCAGTTTCAATCATTACAACTGAGACGGCCTCCTTCGTGTTTTTTTGATTCTTAAAAGATTTTCCAAAGCTATAAATTGAAATAGCAATAAGAATAAGCACACACGGTCATGTCAAGCTTCAAACGTAAACTGTAACTGTATTCAGATAATAAGAAGCATTTTAAGGAAAAGTGTTGAAATTGCATAAATAGAAATTAGCTCATTACATATAAGTTGTACACAATGTACTGTATTTTCTGGAACGTCCTTAGGATTGCTTGAAGCAATTTTTGGGGCGTTATAGGACGCTCCCTCTATTTCTGCGTTGAGCAACGCATGAATGATGAATGGAAGGAGCTACGCATTTCTTATGTTAGGATGGTCGATAAGAACTTCTTAAAAACAAGAACACAAAAAAGAGAAAAATAAAAGACGAAAAAGGGATGCTTGAGTCAAGAATATAATACGTTATGAATAAACATCGATCTCAGTATTTTTGACGTCGATTTTTTTCCAAAAATTGTCAAAATAAAAATTACACAATTTATGTTCTATCGACGTATAAAATACCTTGTTTTTTCAGATTTTCAACTTAAAATAGAAAAGATTCCAAGCTTTTAAGGGACTTAACTTTCCCCCTTTGACCTCTCAAAGAGTTCAGTTTAGAAAGAGCAAGACTAAATTGTAGGCTGTCACAGCATCCACGACCCACGATGCATCGGTTTTGATAAGCTACGTTGCGCACATTTCGAAAATAACATGAAACTTCCACATTCGTTTGGTATTCTATCAGGAAAAATCAAAACACATCAAAAAAGTTAGAATATTTATTTAAAAAAAGTATTAAAGTAAGTTTACCTATTAAAGTAACAATTTATTATTGCAACTTACTACTTGTTATGAGAGGATGAAAGGGCGTCCAATTAAAGTTTTGATTAACCAGATTAATTCTGTCTCCTGTGCTAACGCAGCTGGCCAGCCGTCCCTTAAATTCTGCCACTGACGTTTTCCTTCGCACGTTGCTCAGAAACTGATTTAGAATGAGAGTGTACTTGCTTTTACTTTTCACTTTACTTTTACTTTCACTTTCGGTACTCCCACTGCCAGTGGCAAGAGGTTTCAATCCATCATTTTTATCCATGGGAATGATTTTATAAATTAACAGCTTCTTGACAAGACAGATTTACAAAGTTGGAAGCCATTACTTATAGAAGCCGACCTCCGCTCGGACTAAACGCTCAGAGCAAACTGTTAGCATCTGCCTGTAGAAAATTTCCCTCTTTTTTGTTTCTTACAGCACTAATTTACTTCCATCTATTAAAACTTTGCTTGTTAGACTATGAGATTTAGAAAAAATGAGAATCTATGTGACAAACAAAACATGAGGAACTTTTCAGAGGAATGAAACAAAAATACATAGAAGTAATAACAGCTTGAGTTTCAGTCTAATAAAATCAACTCGACTGATTTATCCGGGTATAATTATAACCCCCTCCTATTTAACCGACAGCTCGGCCAATCAACCACAAACTAAACCGTTTAGCTGTAATTCGTCTGGACTGTGAAATCACAGGAGGTTGGAATTACTTTTGATTCTATCATACTAATGAAAAAACTAATAAAAAAATAAAGCGATTACTTCATTCACACACAAAGGAGCTGTGACTTTCGTCTTTTGTTTGAGCTTTTATTTTCAGCTTTATATTTCCCCTGGATTTAATGTTTGAATAAGCAAAAGGAGAAAAAACGTTGACAAATAAAATACAAATCTAAAACCAATCTTGTCAGGCTTTGCTTCGAGTCTATAGAGTAAATGAATCTATAATATTTTCAATATGCAGGAATAGATACGTATAAAATAGTACAGTATGCTTGGAAGTTTTCTTATAAATACTGCAAGTTTAATAAAGTAGTTACGATTGACAGTTATGCTTTGTTGTATGTATGAGTAGGTAGGTGCTTTGTACTTTTTTTAAATCAGAGTTTGGCTCAGCAAAAAATGTGACAGAGAAAGATTTTAACAGATTGTATCAATTGCAAGATTGACATAGATTAGCCTGACGGTCGTTTGATGAAGTAGAGCGATACGCAGTCAAAGCGATTACAAATCACCATCAATGTCCATAGTCCAGTACTCCGGTGTGTAAAAACCGGGTAAACAATCCTAATAATTGCACAGGTACTTTAGTGTGTATACGTAGCTACCTTCCTTCTTTGTACGTGTACTTCAAAATTTTTCCAGCATACAATTAAGTACTAAACTTGAGTTGAAAGATGTAATTGCTCAGAAATGTCAAAACACATAATAATCCTTACCGGCGCAAATGAATTATGCATGCACGTATGTATGTATGTGTGTGAATTTACTATACCTACGTTCTGCATACTTTAGCTACCACGAAAACAAATGATTAGAATAGTGTTATTACTACTGTTATATTAGTATCGTGTATGTGGTCTTAGTTGGAATGGCTCACGACGGTATAATAAATAAAAAATAAACCCAAACAAACAACTGCTGTCGGTGGAACAATAATAAATACATATATGCAAATATGCAGATGGCAATAAACCGAAATAGTTCATTATCCTGGAATTCATTATATTATTGGCACTTGTTAGGTGGGAATATTTTGAATTTAAGAAAATTTAAAAACGTTTTCAGGAGGTTTTCCCTGTTGGAAGTATAAAGTTCTTTGATCGTGGTATTCCCCACTAGTTAGCTATCAGAATCACTAATGACCTCGGTCAGAGACTGACTGGTTGGTTCCGGAACATTTGAGGCTTCAGAAGTTAGATTTGAAGCACTATGGTTAGTGCCATCATCGCCATCTTTGCTATCCCCACTAATCTTCGTTTGAGTGTAATCGTAGTGATGATAGTCGTAAACATTTGCTTTGTCATTCCGACAGGAAATCTTGGATACAAGATAGAGACGAAAAATGTATCTGAACCACAAGGACACGTGGAGACAGCCGTAGACAAGCAGTGCAACAACACATGCTATCACCGTCATAGCAGGCTGCTGTCGCCAATTCAAAAGCGGGTAAATGAAGGGTTGGCTTGGGTTGGGGTAAACGCCTATTCCAACTTCAAATATGATTCTGCAGAATAAAAATACATTCAATTGTCAATAGTCAATATTTTAAAGCATTAATTATAATACAACAGACGATAAAATGACGGCACTCACGAAAACAAAATATAAGTGAAGCCATGAGCGACTAAATAGACGAAATGTGAGACTCGAACCGGCAGGGCAATCACCATTGTGTCGATGATAGCAAATACTGCATTGACTCCATGAACCATAAAAACATTGTACCTTCCGTCGGGGATTTTTGGACCGTCAACTTTCGGGTCATAAACGGTCAGCCAATAGCCAAGTGTCACAAAAACTGGGAGGGTGCCAGTAATGTTCAATAAACCCCAGATTACAGTCTGAAAATAATTTATTGTTTTAAAATTTTTTAATTTAGCTGTGTTGTTGCTGTTGTTGATTTCGTTTTCAACATTAGGCTCCGGATCTTGATCAACAACCGACTTGGAATTTGTATCTGTATCTGAGGTGGCACTATCCATTGTCAAAGGGGCTTCCTTTGGACTTGTGCTTATTTGATTCTTTTTAGCCCTATCCGGGCAACTACAAGCAATTAAGTTGTCGATAAAAAATAGAATCCCGTAAATCATCTGCGTAAAGAGACTCCAGTTTGTTAAGTAAATCAGCCAATATTTAGTCGCTGCGCCTGCAGGTTGTGGGGCAACGATTGAGTTGATGACGGCATACATAAAGAAGGACATAAATACCACTCGCCATACCATGTACGGGACTGACACCTTTTCTAGTTGATGAAAGTTGGACCACTGAATATAAAGAGTATGTTTTGTTTTACGAACTTATAGTCCAGAACGCATTGTAATTTATTTTGAAAGGTTGTGTGTGTCTCACCTCACTTTTAGTAAAATGAAATTTCCCAATTCCCGTTGCCTTTACATCCTGTTTAAAATTTCGTAATCCTGTACAGAATTTTGGTCTGGTGGACATTTCTTGTATTAGATGTGGCTTTCGCCAAAATTAAAATAAAGTTATTTTATATAATATGGAATTTTGTGAACATATGGACTTAAAATTAATTAGAACTTAGAATTGGATCTTCAAGCTGTTGTTCATATTCAGTGGAATGTTGAATGGGAAATTTTGGAATTTCAATGCTTTTCAGATTCTTTGAAGTGATCTATATTCTACTACTGAGGTTTAAAAGTTTGAATTTCTGGACTGGATATTCCTGGGAATAAGCTAGCATAGTGTTTAGTGTTATTGTTTAATGGACTCAGAGGTGAAGGTCATATTGAATCAAATTAATTATTTTATGTTCCTTAATTTAGATTTAGACGCTTAGACTAAACTTGGAAATTGGAATCATAGACTCAGTATCATTAATCACTATTGTCATTACCACTTACCACTCAGCGCCTCAGCCCATCCTCAAGAAGTACACAAGATTTTTCATGATTTTCATTATTACTAATTTATTACTATACTATATTATTATAATATATAATATTACATATATTTTTACTACTATTCTTACTGCACCATACCACTACCACTCAACTTTTAAAATTAATTAAGGTAGGATTAGATTGGGAGAGGTAGGATTTTTACCAAAACATTGATGATTCTTTTCACTTCTTTTGACAGTTTTTTAAATAACTTCTTTTGTTATTGTTTACAGAATGTTAAAAAAAATAATGATAATATTTAATTAAACTTTGATTAAAGTTTGTTTCGTTGTACTGTAATTTATTTGACTTTTCTTTAAGGATAATGTTTGCAATTTATTATTACCTATGGTACTTACGAAACAAGAATAATTTAAGTTGAATGCATGTAAGTACACAAAATGGGTAACGCATATTTATTTCAATTCTAGCCTGATTTTGGAAATATTTTTAAATATTTTAAGTTTAAAAAAACACATAAAAAGTCATTTTGTCATGAGCTAAAGGCTGGTCAACGTACAACTAATTCGTGCAAAAGTGGAACAGAAAAGGATATGACGTAGCTAATATTATTGCTGAATTTAATAAAAAAAACTTTGTCGGTGATTAACGTATCGTCGTATTTAAACAAGTGGGGCTTCGCCCCACTTTTGATGACATGTTTTGATTGGAAGTTACGCAAAAAATAAACTTACATTGTTAAATTCAATTTAGTAATAAATAGAATGACGCATGTGCTTCAATAAAGAAACACATGCATCTATATATATTATAATTACATATATAAGTGTCCTTATACAGTCCAAACATCAGCAAGCCATAATTTTAGTGCGGGGTAACGTTAGTTACGTGCTATATATTTATAGCAGCTATGGTATAGTGTGCATATACAGATACATAATAAAGTGAATTTAATTGAAATGTATCTATTGTAGTACTTTGAGTGCAGCCTAACTATGCACATTTTGTTGCTTTTTTTGTTTTCCGTTTCTACTACGGATGTACATAAATAATATGAAAGATGTTTTGATGAAGATCCATTGGTGATTTGCGTATTGTAAAAGCAGCTCATTGTTTGGCAGGTAATATTGAAAACATACATACTTCAGCAATTAATTCCAAATGCATCTTTACTTTTGATTATTTACAAAGCAAATTGAACAATCTAGCAATAGATTTCAATGAATCATTTATGATCTGACTAGCGCGGCATCTCTCCCCCAAAAATAGGCCAACACTACACAAAGCTCCCAAGAAAAGAATTACAAATGCTCCCTTCAAATTCACTAATCTTAGCACAATTTCTTCTGAACCATCCGTCATGGTAGTAGCATATCCATTGTTTTCATCTCTACTTTGGCCGTCAAACTTACTCCTTCGTACTTCTTTATAATCCATTTCCATCCACTTTTTCACCAAACCAGCATCCAAAATTTTCCCCATCACCCACTGAAATGAATCATAGTGATCCGAGCCCTTCTTTACTATTGGCCCAACAGCTGAAAAGAATTCCCTTGCTTTTTCCGCTAATACCAAGTCACTTTGACCAAATCTGTTTGTAAAATCCTTCAAAATGGCAAACTCAACAAGTGTTGAATAAGCCATGCATGCAAATTTTGAATCCTTGGACCGTGTAAAACATTTAACTGGGTCTGGCACGAGCTCCAATTTGTCCGATATTAGAACCATGGTTGGATTCGTGGATAGTTTTAATAGGTCGTAGGCTGAGCCGCCGTAGAATTGAAGACCCCACGTGTAGTCTGGACGGAGTGAAAGTTCGTCAAAATCTTTAGGGACTTCCGGATACATTGGAAATGTAAGCAATTCCACAATTTTGCATTTGTACGCAGTTCCCATCACCAGGCCCAGAACACTCCAAAATCCTGTGAAATATTTTAGCGTTGCTTTCCCAGGAAATTTCAGCCCAGGAAAGCAAACGCGTCAGCGTCCAGCCCAGAAAACTAGTAGTCACCTACTACATGTTGAAATTATCTCAAATAGGTTTATTTCACACTGCTATATCTTTATTTTCATCCACCATTGTTAAACTATCTCCGCTTAACTCAGTAGCTCTTGTAGCGGATTTTGTTTTTCCAGAACCCAAAAATAATTTCTCACAATTTTCGTCCAAATCGGACAAGTTCTCACCGGGGATTTTCAAAGCTTCCGTAGCTTTCTTAAGTTTAATACGCCACTCCACAACACAAAAACTAACAGAGCCTAAAATGCATGATATGACTAGATTGATCATTTGAAGATACAAGCCCATGTAGGAGCTTAAAAAGAAGGATCCCGCAGATCCAGCAGACTGGATGAATTTGAAAATTGCAAATGCTGCCGAAGATTTTTCTGCATAGCCGGAGGCAAATATGGAAATCAACTGCGTCTGGAAACAGGCATCTCCAAAACCTACAAAGTCATCCATACATTGCAATTACTGTAAAAAACGAATTTGAAGCCACCATTTAAATTGTATGCAGTCAGAGTTAAATGTTGTGTTGTACCCAGAAGAAATGCACACAAGATTGCAACAGAAACGTATGGCTGCCCAAAAAATGAGAGATCTTTGGTGGATCCAAGCGGGGAAGCATTAGGCAGATTTAAATACACTAAAACGTAGCACGTTACGTGTGTAAAGAGGCCCAGTATGATAATTGGAGTTTGACCTACAAATAATTCAAGACCCCAAGATCAGTTAGTACCCATTTCTACTGTTGTACGTTTCTACTAATACATACATAAGTCCTTTTGAAATTTTACAAATCTATCAACCTTGAAACTCAGTGTCAACCTTTTTTAGTTGTAATAGGCCCCAAAAGTCCAAATAATGCTCCGCCAGCTACTTCACCAACCCCAATTAGAATCCCCACTAAGCCCACTAATTTCTTTGCATCTTCCCCAAAAGCCTCCGTAAATCCAATGGAGGTTGAATAAACTCCACTATAAAAGCTCTGCTCAAATCCAGTATATAAACTAGTGATGGACAATAGCAACATGTATGGCGTAATTGATAATTTCATTGCTTCTTTGATTGCCTCAAAAGCTGTCGCAAAGGCACCCACGGATGCATTCCTACGATTTGCACGCTTCCCAATTGACTCTGTTTTGTCTGCATCATCTTGTATCGGTTGTTCCGGTCTATTCATAAAACAATTTTCAATTTTAAAAGAATTATAGAGAATAGCATTAATGAGTTTACAGGCAATTTTTAATTATGCATTTAACCTAATATCCGTGAGAAAAAGGAAACAAAATGATCCGAGAACGCAGACAGTCGTTAAAACACCAAATACTAGTGTGCGCGTGTCCGAATCAATGTGGGTTTTCCCATGGAATTGCCAGAAAACAAATAAGTTTCCTAGGAATAAGCTGAAAATAGTAAAAACATAAAAGATTATTGTGAACATTTGAAAATTTTAAATTATTTGTTGATTTTTATTCTACGAGACAATGCAGAATGATGTTTTAATTAAATAGTTGTACTATTGTTTTAATCTCAAAGATTTTACACCTGAACTGATTAATGGCCCAAAAGACTCCAGAGTTTCTCGAGATGGTCTGTGGACTGGACGTGAGTGACAGGAAATTTCCATGAGCAGTCCAGAGGACAGCAGCGGCAGCCCCAATCATTACTGATGTCAGGTATAAAATCCAGCCTCGGGGAAATAAGAATCCAGCGATGAAGAAAGAGTAGAAGAGGGCCGAAATAAATAAACTTTTTTTCGCGTATAAAATTGACACGATGGATGGAGAGATCCATGCAACGACGGCAAAGACGGCGTAAATGATTGCTAGGGAAGTGTAGCCGTAGCCAGTGAAAGATGGATCGTCAATTCGGACACTATCTAAAACCGTTTGCTAAAAAAATGTTTTATATTTTGTCAGCCAAGTTTTGAAATTTTGCGGCCAATAATAAAATTATTTCCTGTGTTTTATGAAAAAATGTTATCAACTCACTTCAATAATGCACGTAGTCTTAAAGGCAGTGAACATGAGCATGAAGGAGAAGCTTAAGAGTAAAACTTGCGCAAACTTCCCGTCCTTAAAAATCTCAGCGTTTCGAACTTTGGTTAACATTTTTGAAAATGTGATTTTTTTAATTATTGAATTTAAAATGGCATCGGTGCTTCACTGAACTTGCTGAGTGTTTCTAATTATTATTTGAATTTGTTTTTTGTTATTTAACGATGCACGTAAGTCAAATACAAATCCCACTCCAGAGATCAGACGTAACTCGGAATAGACTAGCCGAATGTAAATGCTGCACACTTGGCATGAACCACGGGTCAGTTAGCAAGAACAACTATACTACACAACCATTTCAGACTCAGACATATTGACATTGACATGGTCTAACGATAATCATGATCTTCTCCCCCAGCTGTTTTTATTCGCGGACAACTAACAACCACGTTGATAAGAGTCAATAACCAATAATGAATTCTTAATTAAATCAACCATTATATACGTACATACCGCAAACTGACAGCATCGATTATCTTTCATCTATCTAGTATCCAGCCTTAAATTTCTTCCACTTTTTTTTGTCTGAATCACCTTTACACTTTAGAGTTGACAAGTGGGAAAGTTTGTGAACGCGTGTAATCAAAGTGTATTAATTCATATACTTTATTATTGGAATCTAAAGCTACACATTTGTGTGTAATGTAGAATCAGCACACAGCGTGAGCTGACGCCGATGTAGTACTTGTTCGACTTGCAGTAGTTTGCCAATCGTGAGTTATATGTAGTTCTTCGTGCGTACAGCCAAAGAAAAGAAATTTTTAATGATTTAAAAAGATGAGCTACCTGCTATATAAGTAAATAAAATAGGCAGGCAATTACATAATTTGTACAAATATTCTGGATTGATTTACCTCCTATTAACTTATGTACATACATACTCGGATTACTGTCCCATGGGCGTCATGCCTCAAGGGAGAGTATTGTGCATAATAATAATACTCGGATTACTGTATTTACAAACGCACACTCTTTAACATAAATTCTTTCTCTATAAAACATATTGTCACTTCCAATAAGTTAATTATTCTACCTAAAAAAAGCATCTAAATTAAACAGACTGACATTGGTAAATCTGGGTGGATTTGAGTGGATTTGGGCGAATATTGAAAGATTTTAGTGAATTTGGGTGAATATTGGTGGATTTGGTTGGATATTGGTCGATTTGAGTGGATTTGGGGAGTATTGGTGGAGAATGGTGGACTGATTAGTATACTATAGATACCCGAGAAGGACACCAGGTTTTTCATTTTTTTCATCATCACACCATGTTGCAACTTATTTTTACCCCAATAACCTTGTACAAATATTAATTTGGGTTTGTAGCAATTTTTTACAAAAAACTGGTTAAAACATGATTTTTACTCTAATTTTTATTAGTTTTTCAATCAATCTTCGTTATTGTTTACGGAATATACAATAAAAAGATATTAAACTTTAATTAAACGGTTTTTATAATGCCAGACTGCTGATTACAAGCTTCTGAATCTGTGAGGCTGTTCTGATCTTACGTTCAACGGATAGCATCATCACCACCAACCACACCTTGCGTTGAGTTGTTCTGTTTCCTATGCGTGGTGGGCATAAACATTTGCTTTGTAATTCCTATTCCGACACGAAATCTTGGACACAAGAAAAAGACGGAAAACGTATCTCAACCACAAGAAAAAATGCATAGCGCTGCAGACAAGCATTCCAACAAAACAGGATAGCACTGTCCAATATGGTTTGTCTCGCCATTTCAAAAGCGGATAAATGTACGGTTTCTCAGGGTAAGGATAAACGCCTATTCCAACTTCAAACAGTATTCTCCATAAAAAATAAATGCATTTACAATAATTAACTACACGGCCACAATTTGACTTCTTTAAGAATAACAATTTACAATTATTACCTATGGTACTTACGAAACAAGAATATAAGTTAAGATGAACGCGAGTAAGTAGACGAAATGCGTCACCCGAACAGGAATGGCAACCACCATTGAGTCGACGAGGGCAAAAAGTGCATTAATTCCATGAACCATAACAGTATTGTAGTTTCCTCGGTGGATTTTCGGTCCGTGAACTTGAGGGTTGTAAACGGTTAGCCAGTAGCCAAGGGTCACCAAAATTGGGAGGGTGGCCACAATGTTAAATAATATCCAAATTGCAGTCTCAAGCAAACTTAATGAAGATGATCCAACATTCTTTAATGAGACTGCGTTCTCTTCATCTGTATCAAGGTTTTCCTTTTCACTGACACTGAGGTTTATTTCCGCAGTTGCAATCATTACAACTGAGACGGCTTCCTGTGTGTTTTTATGATTCTTAGAAGCCCTATCCAGGCAAATACAAGCAATTAAGTGGTCAACAAAGAATAGAACCGAGTAAATCAGCTGTGTGAGTAGACTCCAGTTTGTTAAGTAAATCAACCAAAATTTCTTCCCTCCCGCCTGTGGGGCAACGAAGGAGTTGAGTGCAGCAAAACAGAGGAAAGACATAAATACCCCTCGCCATACCATGTACGGCACTGACACCTTTTCTGGTTGACGAAAGCTGGACCACTGAATACAAAGAACGTATGCCGAATTTATTAATTTCAAATCCGTTTGCATGATGTGATAGTGCAAAACAAATTGTAATTTATTTTGAAAGGTTGTGTGTGCGGTCTCACCTTTTAATAAAATGAAATTTCCCAATTCCCGTTGCCTTAATATCTTGTTTAAAATTGCGAAATCCTGCACAAAATTCTGGTAGCTTGAACACCGACATGACATTGGTGTTAGAGTTGGCTCACGGCGAAATTCTTTTTATTCCTGGGAATTGTATTTTTATGAAAGTTTTTAATGTAACTCGTTTTTACCTGTCATGGAAGAAAAATAATAACTGCGACTATAACTGCTGTTGAATAGAATAATCTTTTATTTTGAATGTCACCCTTTTTTCCAAAGTTATAAATTGAAATAGTAGTAAAACATAAGCACACACAATCATATCAAGCTTCAAACGGAAACTGTAGCTGTATTCATATAATACGAAGCATTTTAAGGAAAAGTGCTGAAATTGCATAAATAGAAATTAGCTCATTAGACTCATTACTTAAGAGTTGTACACGATGTACTGTACATATTTTCTGGAACTTCCTAAGAATTGCTTGAAGCAATTTTTGCGATATAAAATAAAGCTGAAACGCTTCTTTCCATTTTCGATAAACTCCGTGACTTGAAAGAGTATCTACTCAGCAAGTTGTTCACAAATTTTCAAATTATGTATTCTGTACAGGCTGTTTCGCTGCTAATTGTAAACAAGTATGTACTGAAATTCCTTTTTATAATTATAATAATTATTATATTATTTGATTTGCGATCGTTTGTCTTCGTCTTTCGTTAGCGTCATTTAACTATCTATATAGGTAAGCCCATTTTACTGTACACTGATAGGAAGGGGCGCTTCCTCTATTTCTGCCTAGAGCAACACATTAATGATGAATGGAAGGAGCTACGCATTTCTTATGTTAGGATGGTCGATAAGAACTTCTTAAAAACAAGAACACAAAAAAGAAAAAAAGAAATTACGAAAAAGGGATGCTTGAGACAAGAATGTAATACGTTATGAATAACATCGATCTCACATGTTTTTTCCAAAAAGCGCACACAAATTCTCTTACCTAATTAAAATTACACAATTTATGTTCTATCGACGTATAATACCTTGTTTTGTGTCAGATTTTTAATTTAAAAGACAAAAACTTCCAAGCTTTTAAGGGACTTAGCTTTAGCCCTTTGACCTCTGAAAGAGTTTAGTTTACAGCTCACTAACCAGTAAGTGTACTTTCAATCGTATGACAAATATGCATGGAGCTATAGAATAGCGCATGGTCCCAGACGGACTGATAATATGTTGTAGAAACACTTCTTTTCAATGTAGCTTGTTGCCTATGTAGTGCCAACACGATTTGCTATGTTTGGCTGTTTGGTAATTGGATACTTAATAGGTACTTGCTACATAAGTATACTCTCCAGTGATAATATAAAATCCATTTAATATTCATAAATTGCTATAGAATACAGTGAGCATGCAATCATATTTGAATTGACTTTGACAAGGTCACAGCACCATCATTCTCACTTCGGGCATTGTCACTGTCATGGTCATTTTTTTTGGTTTAAACACTTATGCTTACATAAATAAATGTGTTATTATGTTGGCTACAGCTACATACATAATATACATACTACATACTTAGTCATTAGATACGCTCGGTGCCCACGATGACATTGACTTGGACCGCGAGATAAAGGTTTCCTTTGAACGCTGCACTGGCAGTGGAAGTTGATACTTTGTATAGTCTAGCTCGGCAGTCAGAGTACCGGCACGTCACAGAACAGATCAAACTTGTGTGTGTGATTTATTGGAAGATTTTGTTATTCTGTGAAACATTTTTTCGGTCTTTTATTCGAAAATAATAATAGCAAAATGGGCAAGGCAGCCGTTGAACTTTTTAATGGGCAAAACATGCCTATTGTTGGACTTGGAACTTGGCAGGTTTGACCTTTAAACGTATTTATTTCGTACATAATGTTTGTTTGCGCACTTTAAAAAATTGAAAGTTTGAGTACATTCAACATTCAGTATTATTTGTTTTTACTTTCGTTTTCTAACAGTGTGTTATGGGTTTAAAAAATTAGATTTAAAGATGCATTTCAGTCAGTAGTACATATATAGTATACCAGTTATAATAGTAATGTTATTATTGTTGCTTTATTAATGTTCTCCTACAATAGGCAACGAATCCAGAGGATCTTGAGAATGCATTGAATGCCGCGTTGAAAGCTGGCTATCGTCACATTGACACGGCATACATGTACACGAACGAGGCTATTATTGGAAAG
>JAQFZC010004270.1:0-16530 GCA_034695205.1 Dicyrtoma fusca | reverse complement strand
ATACAGATTTTACAGATCCTTAATATCTCTATCCCTAAAAATCTGCTGTTAGAAAAGATACCTAGTATGACAGCGCGTCCATTTAAGACCGATTGTTTGGACATCCAGATTGCTTGGACATCCAGATTGCTGAATATCCAGATTGCTTGGATATCCAGACCGCTTGGAAATCCAAATTGCTTGGACATCTGAATTGCTTAAATGCCCAAACTGCTTGGATATCCAGATTGCTTGGACATACACATTGTTTGGACATACAGATTGCTTGGACATTTAGACTGCTGAATATAAAGATTGCTTGGATATCCAGACTGCTTAGACATCCCAATTGCATAGACATACATAATATGTACTCCAAGCAATTGGGATGCCCAAGCAATTCGGATGTCCAAGCAGTCTGGATATCCAACCCATCTGGATGTCCGGCAATGTGGATGTCTAAACAATCGGTCTCAAGTCCACATATGTAATAGAAAATGGACTTGGGACACATTGCAACTAAGCATGGACTGGACTTGGGACAAATTGCATTTACACGCAGACGATATATAGTTTTAAAACCCAGTTAAAAACAAGAAATATTGTTCAAAATAACAAGAAAACCAGGGATCAAAAACAGGAAATAGCAGGAAAAGACCTCCAGAAAAAGAAAATAAAATTTCCAAAACAGGATTTTGTGAAACGCCTTATGCATAACATTGACGCAGACATGTTAGAAAATATCCACCAGCCTCTTAAAATTCCCCAATTTAAGCATCAACAGTAAATCAATCCCCGGTATTTTATTAGAAATTTCAAGATAACTATTCCAGGGGACCTTTCCACCAAACGTTCTTTGCAATTAGCAGCAGGTATTTTGCAAAACGTAAAAAGCGCTAAGCTATCCACTATTTTTTGCATTTTTACTGAGAGGTAGAAAAACATGAAGTTCGAAGTGCACAGCGCTCGCGCTCTAACACTTTGAATCAAGCCATTGCAAGAATTTGGTAAACCTCAACTCTCTTAAATGACGTTAAAATATTGATCTAGCGTAATGCAATGAGTGTAAGTTTTTAAATACCAAAGTAGTCTTTCATTATAATCAAATCGTTCGTTGCATCACACAATTGCAAAATAAAATAGTGTGTCATTAGTCTCATTAGCAACCAAACGTCGTAAAAAGTCTAACGTTAATAAATCAAGTAGTTAATTATGATTCAATTGATTACTTAATTGTGTTTTTCACGAAATACAGCCGGATACAAATTGAACCAAATACATAACTAACGGCTTACGTCTTAAACGTTTAGAAACACGATTGTCATTTAATCGATAATAACTAACTCTAATTATAGTTAAAACGAACACAAACTTAAGTAAATGTAATAACAAACCAAAAATAGAAAAAGACGATTTAAAAAAATCCCACTTGAATGCAGAAGATAAACCGCACTGATTAGCGTCGATCCATCCCAACGATCCCATTATGCGTCTTTTTAAGCGTGTACGACGATTCATCCCAACCATCCCAGTTAGATTTAAAATCCGTTGAAAAATACTAAAGTAATATTGCCTAGAAGCAGCCTGAAATCCAAAAGCAAGTTTTTTCAAAAATCCAAAAATTCGAATTTGGAAAAAACCTCGATGATAACGCTAGATATTGATGCCCAATTTTTAAATCTGCAGTCAGATTTAAAATCCGTTAAAAACTGCAAGAGTTATAATGCGGATTGTTTGATAGTATTAATAGGCTTAAAAAGTCGCTCGTTGGGATGGTTGGGATGAATAGTTCCTAGTACCGCACTGAAGTCTTGATTCATTGCTGTGTTGTAAGTTTGTACAAAGGGTAATTGTGATTGGGTGCAAATATGTTCTTCCTCTCCGAAAAAACCCTCCATGACGTTTTCAGTCAAATCAAAACGTAGCTGTGTAAGAGCACATAGATGTTGTATACATAAAACCTTCCTCTCAGATCATCTGCATAATGACTAAATTACACACAATTGTTTGAATAAATAAACTTGTTATAACAAAACGCGACAAGAAAGATTCTGTGGGATTATGTATACAACCTCATAACCAGTTTACTTATTGCTTCATTTACTTGTTATGTAGTGACCAATTTACAAAGTGGACAATTTATAGTGTCGACTATACTGCGTGGCCAGTTTACCGAGTGTCGAGTTTATCTAGTGTCGAATATAATTATAATAATTTAATAATAATCATAATTTATTCATGAAGTCGATTTGTCAACGGCTGATACAACATTGGTATTTACAGTCACTTTTGTTAAGTGCACGTACATACCCCTCTCCGAGATAGCCGTCTTTGCACGGGCCAATACAAAAAACATTGAGTGCACCCGCAAACACGGCTAATCTGTATTCTCGGTTCCCACGAACTGAAGAATGCAAGCCTGCAGTTTTGAGTTCATTCCACCACCACGTCAGCATACGCTGACTGTGTCTAGACTGGGATGATAGTCCATATCATCCCAGCACAGACACACATAGGCTCCATAGCGTTAGTTCATTTATGCGAGGCCCCTGTGAACTCTGGTCCTCGGCACTCATTCTTTGTATGTATATAGAATATCTGTCTCTGCTCCACAGAAAGAGTTTATCTCTTCGTTACTAAACACTAATAAATCTCACTAAGCCAAGTCACGAAATAAATACCTACACTTTATTTTGCATCTCTGTCCCACGTTTTTGTTCGTTAGATTCCCCTTGGGGAAATCATAACAACTGGTGGAGCGCCTAGCGTTCTCAGTCCCCATAATTGTGAATTTTTCCATCGCAATTTTCGTTATTTTTAGGGTTTTATTTTATTTTTTTCCCATTTGTTGGAGTTTTTTGTGTGGAAATACCTACTAATGTCCTCAGTCACACGTTCCATACACACTCCGCACACATACACAAACATTGTGCCTCCCACCGTCCTGGACCGTCTATTGGACTTCCGTTTCCGATATTTGCTGCCAAAATCGCCCCCCAAAAGCAACAGTAAATTTCTGTTCTCTTTTGGATTTCGTTTCTGCGACTCCCGTCCAACGGAACAACGCGTCCGGTGAAGCTGGTGAACTTCCGAGCTCCCATTGTTCCTCGCTCCGAATCTCTCGTCTTTCAATGGCCACTGGAAGAAAGACCAACACACCTTTACCACCAACGCGGATTTCCCTCTGCCCCCATCCCACGTACACCCAGGTTCGCTATATTTTCACACAATTCCGATTTAATCGTGTTTTCTTGGTGTCTCATAGCCCTTTGTGTGTTCCTCCGCCCCGTCAAAAGTGCCCAACGGGCCCCGGGCTGCACGTCACGTACATCCGCCGTCCTAGCTAATCGACGCTCCCAGTCCGGATATCAAGACTCCTCGACTGAATGAATTTTTCAGTCCGGAGCACTACCACTGAAGCCATCTCCACTTGCGAAGCCACCCCTTTCAGCAGCGTATGTTTTCCTTCCTTCAGTTCACGTCCCCTCAGGCCGACTCCCGCTTGTCCCTCGCCCAACCCGACACCCACTTCCTCCACTTTACATCCGTCCTGCACCCCGACTACGTTAACGTCCAGTTTTTGACTGCGGACTCCGTTTTTCTGGAAGAGGAAACCATCCCTCGGGACGAAGCTCTCGCCAAATTCAACCTCGCCCTCCCGTTTCCGTCAATCGCGTTTAGCCTGCACCTCCCGCTAAATTTGCCCATGCGCCCCTACACTGACTTAACGCCTTCTATGGTTGGCCTGTTCCCGTACTGGGACAGGTCACTGCCCCCTTCCGTTTCCTCAAAACGGACTTGTCCTATACCTTCGTGGTGGTTCAACAGTCCGCCGTCCAAGCGCTTTTTGGCCGCGACCTTTTTATATAACACGGCATTGACATCTGCTATTCAGCGGCCACCCTCCCATCCTCACGGAATGCAGCGGTAGCTTTGGCAACCAGTATGGTAGCACGTTTAGACGAGGGACGCCTCATCTCTGGTGTTAACTTAGCTGCTGCTCCAACGCGTCGGCCCGCACTGTCATATGCCGCCGCTGTTATCGGTTCCCCCGCCGTTAAGTCTGTCCGATTTAACAAAGCCCTCAACAAAATCTTCCCGATTGAACCTCGTCCCCCTGGACAGCGTTCCGCCTCCGGTGCCCCCATGTTGGAATATTTTGTTCCGGCGTGGCCGGGCGCTTCCGCAGCGCGCTAAAGCCTGGGCCAGCCACCTGGCCCTCCGGTTCAACTTACTGAACCGAGAGCACGAGTTCCTTTGACACCACCCCCTCCTGCTATCGGGAGTGCACGCTCAATGACAGACCTGGGCGGCAGTGTTGAATCCGAACTTCAACCAGCGCAGGCCGCGCCTTTGGCTATGGAGGATGCATACTCCGCCAAGGGCCCCCGACCTGCGAGAACCTGGAACCGTGACCCCTGGTCACCCGTTTCGCCTGCAGCGGCGGTCGCTCCTTCTGCAGAGAGCGCTTCTATGGAGCACCAACGGTTTCCCCCACGGCAAACCGTACCAGCCGCAACCACTCCCGAGACCCCACGGTCTATGGTTGTCCGACTCTATGTCGACGGCAATCTAATCAATCCCCCATTTAAAACTGCCCTTGTCCCCGTTTTTGTTCTTTTCCCTACTCCGCAGCCACCTGCGAGATACATAGCGCTCCGCTTGGAGCAACTCAAAGTCCACAGATTGATCATTCCCGACTTTCTCATGTCCCACAATACCACAGCCCTACACGTGACCAACCCATCCCACGGAGCCGTCACGCTTTACCACTCCCAACTCCTCTCCGTTCCCCGTATTTGAACGGCCGATGAGGAGACTTTCCTCCAGGAAAGGATTCGGCTTGGCTACACTGCCAGCCCATGTCCCTTAACCCGTTCCGCCCATGCCTTGGTCCACGCCTCCACGGCCCAGTCTGCCCCTCCCCCTACTCCCGCCCAGTTTACTGAGCTCTTGTCCCAATGAGACATCGACCCCCTTCTCCCCCCGGTGATTGCCTCTCAAACCCGTGATCTCATCACGGAGTTCGCTGACATATTCGTGCTCAGTG
Organism: Dicyrtoma fusca; assembly: GCA_034695205.1. Lineage (NCBI taxonomy): Eukaryota > Metazoa > Arthropoda > Collembola > Symphypleona > Dicyrtomidae > Dicyrtoma > Dicyrtoma fusca. The sequence goes on along the minus strand of JAQFZC010004270.1, from coordinate 11,501 downwards.
ATAGCTCGCCCGGCCTGTGGCCCGGCGGAGAGTTTAATTATGATACGGAGGGCCACCCCCTATCAATACCCGCAACCATCGGATGTCCGATGTCCAGCACGAGCGCCTTGAACAGGCGACCCTCAAACTGCTTGCGGAAGGGAAAATCGAAGAATCGATTTCTCCATGGAATAGTCCCCTGTTGACCGTCCCCAAAAAGTTCAACCCCGTTATTGGACAAATGGAATATCGTTTGGTCAACGATTTCCGCAATCTCAATGCGGTCACCCGCAAGCAGGTTTTCCCTCTTCCCGTTCTCGACTAGGTCATCTACCGTTTCCGCAGTAAGTCCGTGTTCAGCACACTTGAATTTGATTCTCGTTTTCACCAGATCAAACTCGATGATGCCTCCCGCCCAAAAACGGTCTTTTCCCTTCGCCATAGTAATTACCAATGGCGCGTTTTGCCCATGGGCGTTTGTAATGTCCCAATCTTCTTCTCTATGATGATGAAGGTTCTCAAAACGTTGCAGTATGAGGTTTGTTTACATTATTTGGATAACGTCATCATTCCCTCGGCATCCTATAACCTCAACCTCCAAGCCCTTCGCCTCGTTTTTGAGGTAGTGTGGGCTTCTGCCCTTAAAAAAATAAGCCTGCCAAGTGTAAATTTTTGCACACGCGGGCCAAAATTCTCGGTTTTGTAGTTGGGTATCTATGCCGACCCGGCTAAATTAGACGTCGTGGCTCAATGGCCGGAGCCCAAAACCCCCAAGCAACTTCAACGTTTTCTGGGCACCGTCAACTACTTATGTAGTTACATTCCCGGGTGCGCCAAAATTAGTGGCCCCTTGACGGGTTTACTTCATAAAGGGGTTTTCTTTAAAATGGACGATCCCTGCAAGAAGGCATTTGCCGCGTTGAAAGCCCTTCTTTTTATTTCCCTCCCCTGTCCTCGCCCATTATGACCCAACTTTGCCCACGGTGCTTTGCACCGACGGCTCCATCGATGGCCTCGGAGCTGTTTTGTTCCAATTCCATACCGTTGATGGCAAGCCCACCTCCAAACCCGTGACTTACGTGTCGCGGAAACTCAAGCCCGCTGAACGTAACTACTATACGCTCAAAATCGAGCTCTTGGCCCTCAATGAGGGCTTAAACCAATTACGCCATTTTCTGTTGGGCATCCCCTTTTCATGGCGCACTGACCACGGGGGCCTCCTTTCCGTATTGCGGGCTACGAAAGCCCCCATGACCCCCCGCATGGCCCGCTGGCAGTTAAAGCTCTCCGAGTATAATATTACGGACATCTTCCATATTAAAGGGGAGCGTAATGTTATACCGGATGCTCTGTCCCGCGCTCCCGTCGGCCATACCGCCGACGCGGAGGACAGCATCCCCGAACTCCCTCTATACGCCATCACTGGCAACTCGGATTCCTTTCTCCAAATCCAGCTTGGCAATCATATCGTGGCTACGCTCATCACTGAGCTCACCATGGGAACAGCAACGCCTCAAGTCCAAAAGCGGTTTCACCTGACACATGGCTGCTTTTATAAAAGCGGCCATGCCATTGGGCGGGACTTGCTTTACGTCCCATCTAATTTCGTTTCCCAAGTCCTGGCTGAATTTCATAATTCGCCCCTTTCAGGCTCCCACGTAGGCCTTGCCAAGTGCGTTGCCAAAATTCGGCATCCATACTGGTAGCCGGCTCTTGAAACTGATGTATACAAATGCATTCAGTCGTGTCGGTCCTGCCAGGTTTTAAAAGCTCCGCGGGTCAAACCTGCAGGGCTCGTGTCCTTTATTTCCGTCGTCTCTCGCCCCTTTGAAACGATCCAACTCGATTTCATGGGCCCGATGACCCGTTCCTCCGGAAATAAAAAGTACATTCTAACTGCCGTCTGCAACTTTTCCAAGTGGTTAATTGCGGTCCCCACGGTCGACGCGATAGCCGCGACCAACGCCAAGTTCCTCTATTATAACGTTATTACTAAATTTGGCGATCCTGTCACCCTCATTACTGACCGGGGCAACCATTTCTTAAATTCTACGATTGCCGCCCTCACCCAGGTCAACGGTACTAAGCACACGTTTAGTACCGCGGACCACCCACGCACCCAAGGCATTGTCGAGCGCACCCATTCCACTGTGGCGGAAAGCTTGCGCTCCTACCTGAGTGCCACGCAAAGAGAATAGTTCAGTTTTATCTTGGCCATTACTTAGGCCCTCAACAAGGCGCCTCAAGCCACTACTGGTTATTCCCCGTTTTTTTGCTGTACGGCTTGGAAGCCGCTTTGCCCTTTGACACGGTCACTTCCACTGTGTCGGACCCACTCATGGAAAACTTCCACGAATGCCATTTACTGGCGCGGCGCATAGCGCGCGACACTATACTGCACGCGCAAAAGCAGTACGCGGAGCGGCATGATGCCTCCCGCCGCGCGGTTGGATTTGACGTCGGCGACGTCTGCCATCTCCACTACAGTCACCAGCGAAAAGGGACCTCGGCAAAGCTTTACCGCTTGCTCCGCTTTACCGGGGCCCCGTGACTGTTGTCGAGAAGTTTGATCTTAATGTCTACTAAATTAGAGTTAGACGGCGAGGGCGCATGTTCACTAACACGGTGAACGTAGAAAAAATGCGCCCCTTTTTCACTCGCACCTCCACTCCCTTTCCCCGCTCCTCCTCTACCTCTTCCCCACCCCGTTCACCTCCTCCAGCTCCCCACCATAGCGCTGAAGCGTTGGCCCCCACGGTCGTTTCCGCCGGCCCTCGTACTACAGAGCGCCGCCCGCGGGGTCGGCCTCAGGGCGCTCTTGGCTGGCGCCCCTCGGCGAATGATATACCCGCCCCTGCTGCGGATGCGCGGTACAATCTGCGGCGCAGGAATTGACCAAGTGCAACTAATTGTATATATGTATGATATCACAGGTTTAAAAAAAATAATTTTTGGGTCATTTATACTAATATACAATGTTTACTTGGTGAGTTTTCAGATTGCGGTGCCTCTATCCTCGACGAGATCGAGGCAGCCAATCACCACCACTATAATATGCACAAATCAAATAATACCAAGAACAAAGTCGATAATCCTAACTTTACAACAAAATGAACAGAGTTCTCAGCTCAAGCCAACAGATAAATAATGAGTGATCCCGAGTGCTAGGCACTCGAGGTTTTTATTGGTAGTGCTTCTTCATAATATTTACAAGATACCTATTTGAACACAATTACAACCAATATTAATTACAACCTCAGAACCAATATTCATAATCATTTTACATAAAATAACATCCAAATTATTATTCAAACCAATCGACAAAGGAGCAGATATTGACAAGATTAGACACAGTAAGCAACGACACAAAGCATGAATAGTTTATGATTAGGTGAGGGGACCGCCCGCTAAGTCAACAATTTCTATGACGGCATGTATTTAACCTAGGAAAAGATAGCACATATGTATATTATGCTTTGCATGCGGTAGCTTTGACTTCGGTTATCTCGAGATTTCGTGCTACAAATACTTTAAAATTTTGGCACAGGCTTCCCCCTACTAAGGGGTATCACTACATGTAATCACCTTAATTGTGGACGCGAGCATTACAAAGTTATATGATAAATAGGGAATACGAATTTAACATAGGATTAGATAGCACATATTTGTTTCTAAGGTTTTACACAAAACGGGTGATTCGATTTTCAATATTAATATCTTTAAACAAAGGTAAGAATAATGGCTATTTAATAAGAGCAGTGTCATAGTCCCTCGAATGGAGCTCGCATATATTACATAAGGTAATGACGGTAAATTGTCGAATTGAAAAGAGAGGGGCTTTTCACACGTAAACACACACTATTCAAAATAGGCTTAATTTTGTACTAATATTTTAAAAATCGGCGACAATATTTCCATGTTTTTAAAAGTAAAGCTTTATTTGGAAGGCATAACTAAAATTTTAAAAACGTTTCTGAAACTTTAAATACAAAAAAATATATTATCTTAAAGTTTTACAAAAGAAGGCTTCTTTAATAATAACAACTAAAGTTTGCACAAAAATAATATTTCTTCATTTGAAAAAATATAATAGTAAATTATAGAAGACTACAATAATAATAAAAATTAATAAAACGCGGGAATATTTTACTGAAAAAATACTTAAAAGCATAAAATATATTTGTGAACTTTTAACAATTAATCTTTTGGGAGGCCTTGGTCTGGTCTAATTGAGGGCGAGCCCCTCAAGCTCTAAGATTGGCCTTTCACTGGAAGTCGACTTACCGATGGGAAGTCGAGAGCGCAAAATGTACATCAGTTTTAGGAGAGTGGAGGTTGAGGGCACAAATTCCAGGCTAAGTTGAGGGGGAAGGCGATGGCAAGTAAACCGGTGAACTGTGTTGCACAGTATTTTAAAACAGGTGTTTGAATGCCACGCATTTCGTGTTCTATGTTGCAAACCTTCCATATATGAATGAAAAATCAAAATTTTCGGTGTTGTTCAAGAATACCCGGGAATTCTAAAATTTTGATCTTTTGTATTCGTGCTGACTGCACTCGAAGTATTTTAGAATAGTAAGTTGGTTAAAATTCTTGTTTCAGGTTAATTGCCCCCTTGTTGCGGTGCGCAAATAATTTATGAACATCTCCTGACTACGTCATCCAAAAATATACATTCTAAATTCGGTGTTTTTCGAATAATCTGCACTTTTACAGCAAAATAATTGGTACGACTGAATTCTCCAATAAAATCTCTATCTAAAACAGGTTTTTAATCATTTATGCGCTCTGGATATAAAATATTGCTATAGTGTACTGTGGTCCAGGTGATGTCAATCATGAAAGAGTTAAAAAAGTCCGAGTCGAAGTCCAACTCGAGGCGGAATGTGAACTATTACATACTTCATGTGAAGACATAATTCCGGTCAAAGAATTTCTCAAAGACATCGGAATCAACACCGATGCGCGATGAAGTTCAGACATTGGAAAAATGAGAGACAAAATCATGAAGTAGAAAACCAATGAACTGGAGGAGGAGACGAAATAAAATCTCTACATTAAAGACTTGATACAAAGAAAGATCATCTCTTAAAAGGACTGGGAATACAAGAATACAAAAAGATTAGTTATGGAATTGGATCTTTCTCAACACGAAAAATAGATGAGAGCTTACAATATGCTAAAATCAGATGATGGGAAATCTGAAAAGAAAGATCTAAAAAGTATAGATTTATTCTGAAAAGAAAAGATGATTTGGGAATCCATTTTTTGCAAAGTCACAATCATCATAAGAGGGTCATGATGAGTACCACAGGGCATCTTATGATATGGTATTTATGAAGATACTTTTAGATTGTTTTATAAACATATTTGCAGACTGTAATCGTTAAAGCCTTTAGAGCATATATATAAGTTTGTTAGAGTGCATGGTTGTTATCTTGTTGGCTAATAGTAATTTCTTAAACGTGAACGGCAGATAGTTGTACGGCTTATACAACATTTTTAACCCTGTAATGGCCGATAATCAACGGCCGATGTTTTATTTACATATCTCACTAGTCACTATGTATTATATATTAACATCGTAACTTTCGATGGCATGGGCTACACGTTTAAAAATTCTTGATTTTTAGGAGTGGAAAGGCTGGATGGGTGGGATGGATAGTTACTCCTAAAAATCCTCGCGGACTGGTTGACCCGCGGGGGTCAGATCTGGGTTAGGTCTGTCAGAAGAGGAACGAAATTGGTGTAGGCGAGGGACCCGGAAAAGAGGTACGGGCCGGCGTCGCCATATTATGTTAAACTATAGGAGACTGATCTAGGAGAGGACTCTGGGAGGGCCAGAAACCAGAAGCAAGTTCTGGCGAATTATATCTCAAGTGAAAGGATTATGATGCGTTTTTGAAAAACATTTCCCCTTTAGTGAAGGAATTCCTTCTGTTTGTAAACCTATTTACATGTTACAGTTTGTCGCCTCGCATCTTACAAGTCGAATGTGTTTTTTTTTGGGAGCAACTAGAAAGCTTAACCAAGTTTAAGATCAGTGGCAAATGTCTACTACCAACACAATTTTTGAATGAAGTTGGAAAGCGTATGTGGGTATGATTGTATATCCCTTTTAAAAACAACGTTTTGAAAGAATGATTTTAAATGAAGTTACCATACACCTTCCTCCAGTTCCTGGGTCTCAAGTTTTCATGGCTCTGACGTAGTGTCCGTTCTCAAATAGTTACAGTCTCGTATATTACCCGAGCCAGCGTGTTGAGTTTCAATTTTACCCACATTAACATACAAACTGTGATGTACCCAGTTTTCGCAAAAATCTTGATTAGTGTTATACTTGCAGTGTCAGTTACCTATGTAACTAATCTTGCAAAGTGCCATACTTCGTGCTGTATTCATACACTTTGTGTAACATTTCACACAAAGCAACACAAACCTTAAAATTAGATTGCATAGCTTGCTTAAGCATTTTGTTTGGACATTTGTGCGCAACAAAACATTCACATTTTAAAATAAAGCGTTAATTGCAAATTGCTAAGTCGCTGGTGGAATAAACCCTTGGCCTTTTTAACTCTTAATTCCGGGATCGCTGCTTGCTCTCCATTGCTTTTTTTAGGGAACTGTGTCGAGCGACTCCTTTAGTGTACGACTTTACGACTGAGAAAAACCATACACAGGCTAACCTATCGTTGCCAGTTTCAACAAACAACTATTATAGTTTCCCATAATGCAGAAAGCAACAAAAAGAGAGATAATTACTGGTCTCAGCTGGAATAAGAATGCTTATATAGGTACTTAGAATTTAAATCTTACGGCCATGGATTTCCAGCATTGTCATCAACACCATGATGCAAATATATATTATGTGTAAGGGCAGGAGTGTAGACGTAATGAGCGTTTGGCATCAAGAATTTTGTGCCCGGTGTTTGTCCACTTGGTGAATCAGATCCTACACCAAAGTCTACGACAGCTAATATACTAGAAATAATACATATATTTTTATCCAATATTTGCAATAAATAATGACAACAAATAAAGTTGAGAATAAATCATAACCATTTGAGAACTTACATAAACTGAAATGTTTTAAAAGTTCGACATTTTATGTTAATGTAGTTGTAGTGGAAATGAAAGGAATCGCTAGGGGTGTCACTTGCATAAGCGTACACATTTGGATGCTGCAATTTTAATACACAATAAAACTAATTATTGTTAAGCGAGAGTAAGTATTCCGCATTCTTGGCCCAAAATTACATACCGTAAAACTTCCAATAACTCCCCACCTCCAATAACTCCCCAGTCTTGATTTTACCAGAAATACAAGGTTTAACGGGAAGCCGGTATCACATCGTGGGGTACTGTTGGAAAAGTGAAGCACAGTAACGTGCTTAAGTTTGAAACTAGACAGCAGGATTTCATGAAAAGAACACCGGCTCGTTGCAAACAAGCAGTTGGCAAGAGATAGGGCTTACCACCAAAGGTTACGGCGTAGATTTATACAACAGTGGTCAGGCCTTTACTGGACTATGCGGTTGTTGTTTGGAATCCAGCTCTAAGAAACCAAACGATTGTTAAGTCCGTCACAAACATTCAAAGACAAGCATGTATTGCAACCTTTGGGGCCTGTCAGAGTACTCTAACGTCCGCAATCGATTGCCTGATAGGACTGACTCCCCTAGAACTTCATCTAAAGGGAATTGCAGTCCGCACTATTGGCTAAGTGCCAGGGGGATCTGGAATGGCAATACACAGCTTCTAGACTACCGTAGTCATACAAGGCTGTGGGAGGATTGGGCCTCGAAAGAATCCATCCTTTTTCAGCCGTCTGACAGCAGGATTTTGACTCACTACTTTAAAGAGAGAAGATTGGAAGCACGACCTGTCAGAGCTCTCACGTGATGGTTTTAGAAATGGAACATTCACAGGTAGTGGTGTGCACATAGAGGCTCGTTCAAGTGACCTGTTGCCTTACATCATGCAAACAGGTCGCTTTGTAAGTAGCCGAAATTAAAGCTATTTAGTGAAGGGTAGTCTGCAATAGACCTTTTGATGGTCTGAGCGGCATTTGGCGAACCAAAAGTTCTGGAAATCCCTTTAATTACATGCATACAACTCACCAGTCCAAGAAATGATTTTGTAAATAACTTCCCATCTCCAGTAACTCTCCGGTACGTTAGTAGACGAATACCATAATTTAGCATTTTTTGTACCTATACCATATAAATGGTGGGAAACTCCTTTCTTTTTGGTTAGAAATTTTTAATCACTGCGCACTGGTGGAAAATTCATCCTTTTACCATTTTATTCCCTTTGGTGGCCAACTCATTTCTTCCTGGTGACTGGTTAATTCCATGCCACAGGATTCTAACTGGTTTACTTGTAACTGGTCGCTTACAAAAAAAACACGACTGACTGAAGTAATTTTTGCAGGCAAGGCTGTATGCAATTGATAGAGTAAGCCTCAGAGTACTTTGGGTGTCCCTAGTTTCAGAAATATTTGAAAACTCATAATGTGGGAATATTTAGAACGAAGCGTATCCCAAAACTGTGAAAACAAGTTCGTTTTCTCCGATTTTCAGGTTGGCATTGGAGACGTAAGAAACGACTAATGCACTCAGTTTTCTCTCACTCAGTCTGCTCAGGAAAGTTGGTTTTGTTGTATAATAAAATCAGATTTAGAATTTTAATTTTAGTTTTCAGTTTTTGAAACATCCTACAAAATATCAAAAACGTTTGAGTGGTCTCCTAAATGTGGTCGGGGTTGGTCTTGCAACGGTGGTCTACTTTGAATTTGGAATTTATGCCTGTAAATTAAAATATAATCCACTCTTCCCCTTCATATCATAATTTAGAAGTTCCTGCTTCCAATTATAGCCTGCACAAACAAAAACTGAAAGTGTAAAAGTCGGAAAAAGTCATAATTCTATTTTAACTGTTTTTGAAGTCAAAAGGTCAAATTCAATTTTCAAAATATCGAAAACGTTAATTTAAAGGCGCAAAACTAATTTAAATACATACCGTAAAGCTTCAAATAGAACCCCCCGGGTTATATATCAAAATCGACCTTCACACCCGGGCTCTATTAGGGACCCGGGTTATATACGTTTCAGAGAATTCAGATCGGATGAAATTGAACAGAATCAGAAGGCTATTTATGAGTTCTTTCAACGACATGGTTAGTACATAATTCTAGTAGTTATTTCTTTACTACACAGTCTTTATTCTGAATGTAAATATTAGATAAATCTCCATCAGGAAAATAAGTAATTTAATTTAGAAATCAAAATCATCACTGTCGCTACTGTTATCACTTGCACGTGAGTTTTCAATTTCGCCCTCAGAAATGTCAATACATAATTCTTTTTGGTCATGTCAATTGCTGCTTTTCTAAATTCAACGGTGCTGGAGTTCCCCTTCATTGTTAATTTTGAGTTAATTAAAACTGTTAAAGTTTCAGTTTAAAAAATCTTCTCTACCGCTACCGCTGCCAACAACAAATGAGCAGTTTTTAAAGCAACGCGTTTAAAAATCTATAGCATGCATCGTTTTCTAGAAGAAGCGGAATTTAAATAATTACCTACTCAGAACTTAAAATATATGGATATGGCATTGACTTTGTGTTATGCGCGAGGCCCCGGGTGTATTTGGGACCCGGGTTATACATAAAACTTTGCCTCAGACCCCGGGTTGGGGGACCCGGGTTCTAATAGGGACCCGGGCTCTATTTGAAGCTTTACGTTCAGTTTTAGTATTTTTCTATCGATGAATATATTGTGTTTATTAGTTCTAATGATAAATGACATATATGTACATGTTTGTAAGGTGAAGGCTTGCAATTGTGGTCGGCTTGTAGTTGTGGTTCATCTATTTTTTTCTTGACTGTCAATGGTCAGTCAAAATCTGACATACCTTCTATAGGAAGTCTAATACCCGAAGATTGTAAACCGGTTGCGTTCGAATTTGGTTGACCGTTGATACTGAAGAAAAACGGGGGGTACCACAATTGTCATTCGACCACAGTTACAAGACCCAGAGTGATTTTAATTGAACCTAACCTGTCCCATTAAGATTCATTTTTTAAAGTCAAATGAAGCCAAAATTAAAAACAGTTACATCTTATTGTGTGAAATTGGTTGAGGATTGTGTCCCAGTTATTTATTTTATTCCGCAGTAGCACGTTATCGTTTTATGAGCTTTGAAAATACTATTTTGCAAAAAGCGACCACAATTGGAAGTCTTTACCCTAGAGTCCACTCAGGTTCGTATCCAAATAAAAAGTCGTTTAGTCTTTCAGAGATACTTTTAAATTATTTATTTAGGTAAAGTTTTTCCACGTAAGAGAAAAATCGTCGTTTACTATCTTTCTTCGGTGGACTTTATTATTTTTATTATTCTACGCATTACTATTTTCGTCGGTGGTTAGTTTACGTTTTCTGTTTACTAGTTTTAAAGTTTAAATGAATTATCGTTCAGTTCAAAAATCCAGGCAAATATTGTTAAATGTTGGGAATCAAAAGGAGCCCGAACAAATCAAAACATGTGAGTCACTACTGAAAAAAATAATCAGTGACTCGTGATTTCAATAATAAGTCCAGGGTCCAAAGTACCCTGGACGTGATATATTTATCACAGTTCACTCTTCTGTAATCATAATCACCTATTGCTTTTAAACCCACTATAAATATGTAGTGGGAACCAGGTTCGATTACTATTCGAAATTCAGCTTGAATATCGAATAGTAATTTAGTGGTTTTTTGTGCTAATATTCTGCTTAGCTACCACTGCTCCCTTCTTCAGTACTCTCTTTTTCGTCTAATTTGGAAGTTAGGTACTGCTTAAAAAATTGAAAGCATAAAAATTCTATTTTGACTCTTTTAAAATTCAAAATGACTAATTCAATTTTCAAAATTTTGGTTTTTCTTGATTCGTATCTTTTGCTAAAGGATTTCACATGTAGACGCATTCTTTAAGCAATATTTCAAGACAAAATGTATTATTTTATGTTTGTTGGTTGCAGATAAACTAAATTGAAACGAAACAGTCGAAAAATAGAACAAGGTCCTAACTGCAGTAACCTCGACTTTTTCCCTCACCTGTCCTGCCATACCCTTCCTTTTACACTCAAATACTATAGTCTTTAAAGTGGCTTGGGTCGGGTATTTATCCGCGATTAATCATATTGCCACATTATCTACCTGAAAAATAGCATAAACACTAATAAACGTGGCCCGATCTAGCTAGTTTTTTTTATTCGTTGAGAGTCCCTACTTCTTATCTTTACTTACGCACTACATTATCTGCCTTTCATAAGCATTCAATCACGAAGGAACGACAAAGTGAAACTCCGAAAAATCATTGCATTCTTAAACCAGGATTACGCGGTAAGCGGTAACAACTTCGAAAACTATATCTTCGAAACCACTTCTTCGAGACAATATCTTTGAAAGACTATATCTTCGAAAACTTTATTTTCGAAAACCATATCTTCGAAAGACAATATCTTCGAAAGACTATATCTT
>JAQFZC010004269.1:0-16534 GCA_034695205.1 Dicyrtoma fusca | reverse complement strand
TGCAAATAACTCCCCCTTCATTGAGTAGATTTTGTAAATAACTCCCCGGGGAGTTATTTGGTGTTTTACGGTATGTACCTACATACATACAATCATGACAGTCTCAAAACATATTTGAATTCAGCATACACTGTTGGAGAAACTTAACAAAGGACAGCTTTGGTATTTTGAAGAATGTAGACAGGTACAGTGACACATATACATATATATATATACATTGCCGTCACGAATATGAAATTAATCTATCAGCATCTTGAGGCCCTCTGAAATCAATTTGCAATTTATATTTGCGTAGAGAATTGCAGTATAATTCGCTGTTTTAATCATTTTTAAGAGGCAGAGTGCAAGTATGTACAACCTAATGCGGTTTTTTAAAGTGCAATTTTGCCATTTGTCAATATATAATGGACTATATATGTAGTATTCACCTCCGGCAGCATTATAATTTTGAGCTAAGCTTTCTTTTTACCAAGGGGAAAATGAAAATATAATTGTACAATTACCTTTATAATGCCTATGAAATAAACCACTGATGGTATGTCTCCATGGTACGGTCCTAGTATCTTCTGATAGGTAAATCCTATCGAACACACAATTAATGGGAATTCATGCCGATTAATGTGAATGACTATGCAGACACGAAAGTAACCGTACCTGCATTCAATGAATTAAATGCGTCTCTATTATTATTACTTTTATATCGGTATCCCTGCATGCTGTGAGTAATAACACACACAAGTACTAGGTACATAGGTACCTAGGTACTTTTAATGCAAGCAAAGGAAATTGTAGCGTGAGTGATCAACAATCACGGTTTTCACATACAAGAGGGAAAGTGAGGGATCGTTTGCTGTGATTTTATTAAATAAAGAGTATTATTTACGTTCATTTGTTGATCATGTTGGAGACTTGAGAATCAGTGAAACGAAATCATTATCATATCGAGTGACGAGGTACGAAAAACATTTAAAATGGAGTAGTAGGTCACTGACAGTACAGTCAACAGTAGTGGTGGTAATACAATTCAGACTGCAGGCTTTAAAAGTTTATAATATGCTAAAAATCAAAACAAAATACATTTTTTTTGGCCAACAATCAAAGTCTTTTCAACAAAATGCTAATGTCGATTGTTGATGATGGGCAACGACTTTTTATACTAATCGTGAGCAATCAACAATCGACGTTCTGTCCGGAATTCCTGTAGTAATGCAGTTCCTTGGCTAACGCTAAGTTTTTCACGTGCAATCATAATGAACAGTGAGTACAGATACTACTTTGCAGTAACGGTATGACTGATGATTGTTTTACACACAAACATTTGCGATCCTAAGGCAAGGTAATGAAATGAAGCGACTTGGAAGCAAACAAAATCTCTGAATATTTAAGCATTACATTTCAGGAAGGATTGTTGTTAACATTTAATCGTATTCATTGTTACTGTGACTGTTACTGTGGAACAAGATACGACTACGCCAATAGCCAAATACTACTGATACTGATCACAACCTAATGTTTTTGAATTGACATGAATGTCCTTTTCCTTCATTTATAATATTGAAAGCTTTAACTGCAAAAATGTGCTGTGTATGTAGCTAGTAGTTACAGTGAGTGTATGGACTTATTAGTATGTACATACCTAGATTCATCAGCAATGCGTATGACACAAGAAAGAAATATTTTGTGCGTGATTCTATTCTAAACAGTGACAGGAAAGAAACATAAGGAAAATATATAAAAGGAGTGACGAAGCGGCATTATTCATTTAGTCAGTTAGTTTGACCAATTGAAAATTCAATATACAGAAGGGAATCTGTCAGCCGTCAAGGTTGTGTTCATACTTTATCTTTTTTCCTAATTTGGTAGTATGTTTTGAAGAAACGAGCAAGCAGAGGATTTTAAGTGGGAGGTAAATACGTTCTGTCTTATGGAATACTTCATCAATTAAAATGACTCCGTTATATATGGAAATATTACGGAATTTTTAGTTTTTTTTATTGTTTTCTTCCTGGAGCTAGTTTTTATGAATATTCCCCTTTCAGGATGTTATTGCACTCTATACTTATATTTAATTGTACTTGATACAGACAGATATTCTATTTGTAGTGACGCTATACAAAGTACAGGATTATTGGGATTTTTCACTCGAGCCTTTATATACATATTTAATGTTCCACAGGCTCAAGTCTTCTTCTTCCGTGCGAATTTCCTCATTTTTTTCTTGAGCTTGAGAAGCGTGGAATTTTTTTAAACGTGGAAATCTTTGATGTAAAATGCATTTCAAACTAGCTATAGTTGCTATAATGCCCTTAATTATGATTGCAACGACACCGTTCTTCTCACAATGGATGCATTCGCAAGAAAATTGCTCCCATTAACAGTTTGGTAGCGAGGAAGGGATACTTTCACGCAGCAGTCGCAATTACGAGGATATATCCGTCCATCCTTCTGAGCATTATATGCATTATTTTTTTAATAGGGCCTACGTACTTCCTCCAAACTGTGTATTATAATACGTGCTAACGATATATAGGAACGATACGAGAAGAAATAATTTGTACCGCAATCAGCTGTTTCAATATTTCAATGAGCTAATTCAATTGAGGAAATTACCTACGTTCCAACTTTACGCTCCATTGTTTCATACGCGGAACGCGTATTGGATTTCTAACCGTATTAAATTTCTAACGTGCTATCATTGTTGGATGCAGTGCGACAGTACGGACTTAATTTCCTTCTCAATCTAAGGTGTGACATTTTATTTGTTACACACAGACATCGTGGTTTGTTAGGGCAATGGCTAGCTCTTCATGTTAAAGTATTGCTATAGTTTCACTACTACTACTACGACAATGCAAGGACCACAGGAATAGCACATAATATATATTGGGTTGAAGGTGCTTCCACCATTGCTACACATTTCCGAAATATGCACATTTATAGTATCAGTATACATGGGTACGGACACGGACAGTAAAGCACCGTATTTTCCTAGCTGTTAAACAGTAAAAATTGTAGGCTTCAAAGGAAGTTTGATTGTTATCAATTTTTGTTCTTCCCATCCTGGGGATGTATTATTATCATTATTATTTCTTGTAGCTAACGAGCCATTAAGGGAAGGATATGCACTTATAGTACACATGCACAGGTATGCTCCTATTTCCTATATATACTACTTGTCAAATTTGGCAAAAATTCACGCACTGCACTTGTATTGGTACTGGTACTGGTAATCTGGTATCTGGTATTCTAGTAGTGGTCGGTCGTGTTTTATTTTTATAGTGTGCTGTGCGTATCACCACGACATTTAATTTAGGTAACTTATATATGTACAGAACAAGTCTTATACTCTACTAGTCTGCTTAGTCTGCTAGCACTGAATACATTGTATACAGAACAGAATTACTTATTCCTTATTTTGTATACCGTAAAAATTCCAAAGATAGCCTCCCCCTCGGCTACATTTTAATTTTGCTGCCCACCAAACCCCCACAATTTTAGAATACCACCGGCTATCTTTAGAAGCCCGTTTTCTAATTCCAATTTCCAAATCAATGACCTGTGTTACCTTTGGAATCCCTGCTACCTTTAGCTTTGGGGCAGCTCGGCTATCCTTGGAATTTTTACGGTATTTGGGTAGGTACATATATACTTTCCTGAACGATCTCAACGCTGATGTCATTTAATTCTGCAAAAGCCTATTTGACTTGTGTTGTGTTGTGTTGTGTTGGTGCTGGGCATGGATGGATCTTTAGTAAGGTACTTATACTCGTGTGACGATATAATACAGGGTTGTTGGAGTTGGAGATTGGAGACCGTCATATTATATGTGTTATAGGAAGATAGTTATTCGCTTATCATGTTATCATCCTATAGAATAGAAGCCAGTTGTACTTATACTCTCGTCTGTGTGTTAGAAGGGTTAAGAGGAGATTCAGACAGACACTGTCGACAGCGTAGGTACCTACCTGCATGCATTAACCAAAAAGTCTCAATACAAGTTTTTGATCGCCTCAATCCAATGGTTGATGGTTTGGTGTGTGTGTGTGTGTAAGTGTGTGTGTCTACGAGAGCTTTTTGCAGTGCAGTGAGCAGTGCCGATAGAATTGAGACAGCCCAGCGGAGAGTCGACTAGTCAGGAAGTTGGGTTTTTGTGTGGCTTTGAAGGATTATTGCTTTAATAGTCCACAGGAGAGAAGACCTTCATTAAAATCCTAATTTTTCTGATTAATAAAGTTAATCCTCTTGGAGAGTGGAATTCCTACAAAATGAGCTCTTCAAAAACGGTGAGATAGCTCTCAAGTAACTTAATTTGAAAAACTTGTAGTTTAAAAGTTGTAGGCGGGACGTTTAAATCTCCATTTGACTTTGGGTTGGGATTGGGATTTTGGGAAAAGGGCTGGGCCGGATCGATAGCGCTGAAAAAGATTTTAGTTTTCAGTGAAAAATTTAATATAATTCTTGAAATTATAGTGAGACATTAATGGTTAGTAATTAATTATTTAATTTACTACTTACAAAATCCAAGTAATCAATTTACAGACGGAGCATTTGTGTTTGTTGTTTGTGTCTATTTTTAATTATTAGGTAGTCCCTATGTGTACCTTGCCTCTAACATATAATTCGCCCGTTCCGTGAGCCGTGAGTGCTGTTGGCATTACTTTAACTATTTGCAGTGTTCATTCGTCATGTAGTTGTCATTACTATTAGTAGTTTGTAATTTTGTAAATTGTACAGCATGGTTGTTTAGTACAGCAAGTATAAAAATTGTTCAGTTTATTTTAATTTGGGAGCATCAGCTATTTCATAATGTGTTATGCCATTTCATAGGTATGTTGTATGTGTAAGGGACTGTTGACTGTCAACTGCATTTCGGTATGTATTTTATGTAGATATGTATTATCATTCATCAGTTGTTCTTGTTGCTTGGATATAAAAGTACTTCACATTTATTTTTTATGACGATTTTTGAAAAGGTTCATCGGTAGATTCGGCAGAATGATGAGCGTTGCATTGTGCATGGTGTTGTGTTGGGTGTGATGGTACTGATGGTGGTTGTGAAAAATTGTGACTTGTTGTTTTTGTTTTTGCTCGTTTTTCTATGTGGAATTAATTCAAGTTGGTGGAAATAATACCTGATCGATATTTTGGGAATATCCAATATATTTTTGAACAAATGTTTGTTATTAATAGGTATACAGGATTATACAAGTGTAAATAAAAAAGGGATTATCTTCGGTTTATGTAGTTATAAAAATAGTTGTGCATTAGGTAAACAATTAGAGAGCCATTGTATAAGATTATAGGGACAGGTGACAGGGGTCACAAGAAGGCGGTAGAGAGGCATGAGGTAATTAGAGTTCGGGTCGGTTGGTGTATTGGTAACTTCTGTCTACAGCCTTGAAAATGTATTTGATCCAATTCTAGTGATAATTTGTTCTTCTTGTGAAATGTGGGATGAAAGACTCAGATTCATGAGTGATGGGCTTACACTTGCAATTATCTATGCATTCGAGAAATAAAAGAAACTTCTCCGTTCTTTTATAGCCGTATATAATTATGTGGAATATTTAGGGAAGAAAAGTAAATTTTATTTATTTTGTAGTGTACAAATGCTGTGGGTACTTCTTAGTATATAATTACTAGCTACTTGCTTTAAGTTAAAAGTCTGAGTAAAGCTGGTATTTTTATAAAATGTGCTATAACTTCGTAAGTGAAACACTCCATATGATTAGTGTCTATTACCGTTAAACGTTTTTTCTCCTTGTTTTCAGAACACAACGGCGACAACAACTAAAACCACCACAATGACAGCAAGGAAACTGTATGGTCGTGATTTAGCCGACTATGAAAATATGGATGTTGACGAACTGCTATCGCAGCTGACTCCTGAAGAACTTGACATCTTATCCCGGGAAGTCGACCCAGATGTAAGTGATAGCTACTTTTAAAGGGTTAGGGGTAGTGCATATTCGCCAACGTGTGCGTAGCTTATTAAATGTTCTTGTACTATTGGGCATATTTGAACAGCTCGTGAGAGCGTAGCTGGATCCGTTTAAAATTATTGATATTATTATGTATATTATACAGTTTTTTGCATGCATTGAAAGTGTATTATACATTTGTAATACTGGTGAAAGAACGTAGATTTGGTTGGATGTATAGTTGTTTTAATATTTCGAGGGTTTTTTTCGTGTTATGATTGTATTTGCTATCTGTAGGATGCCTTGCTCCCTGCGGACCAAAGGACAAGCTACCTATGCATAAAAAATCCAACTGGTCCGCTTAACCGAAAACAACTGATTGAACATATCAACAAACTAGCGATCGAGACACCAGATCGACCTGAGCTCAAACCATACATCGCCGGTACCGTTAGGGGGAAGAAGTGGATCCCTCCAGAGAAGCCAATGACAAAACAGGAAGAAGAAATAGCTATTGACCTTGGTGATGAGTATGAAAGTGCTTTGACGACAGCAAGTGAAGAAGAATTGGTTGATTTAGCTGGTAATTTTCAGATTAAATAAAATAAAATTGCAGGATTTGCATATATGTTGATCGTTGGATGCACTATGAGAGCACAGCCGCCTAAGAAAACCTTTTTTTTTCTTTAGCCATTTTGGGTTTCCACTCTATGATGAACCAGGAACAGTACCATTCGTCGTTGACTACTAAAGGACCAATGCCGAAGAGTGGTTTAGGTTGGAATGGAACAGCCAAAGCATACCAGCCAAAGCCCTTACCCTTTGAACCACCTAATATGACCGACATAGAGAAATCTATTCAGCAGCTGGATGCAGATGACTATAATTTAACTACTCTCAACTTTAATAACATCCAAGTACGACGTTGTAATGGTTTATAATTGACAGTGAATGAAAAAATATGACCGGTGTCGTTATAGGAAACAATTACAACCATCGAATTTCTAATATTTTGGAATGCTTTGTAGATCTCCGAAGAGGAGTTCGTGAGATTGTGTGAAACACTTAAAAATAACACCCATTTGGAAAATCTCAGCTTAAGCAATACTGGCCTAGGAGATAAATCTGGCCTTGTATTAGCTGATGCAATCAGCAAGAATACTGCACTTCGATGCATTAAGTATGTACCACATTTTAGTTCACTTTCGTAGCTCAGTGCTTTCTTGTAAAGGAATACTCTGAGATTGCTTTTGTTTAAGATACGTGTGAATATACATTGCCTTAACAATTGTTATCTAACAAGCGTTGTTTCAGTGTTGTAACTTAAAATAGTTCATACATATTATATACCGTGCTTTTTTCTGTTCAAATAAGTATGTCTGTTCAGCTAAATTTATATAGTAAAATTTGATCCGGCGGTCCCTAATGACTTGAGTGCAAAGATACACCATTTCAGAGTCTTATTTTTCTATAATTATCTAAATATAGATTTTTCGTGAAAATGGGGAGCATCATCCTAAGTTTCTTAAGTATTAAGCATTCTGCACGAATAAGCAGCAAATTTAGTAACAAAGAGGGTGATTTGATTCAGTATTTTCTAGAATAATTTTATAATTTGCCAACAAGTATATTTTGCACGCGCCTTATTTTGAAACTTTTAGAATTTTTCCAACGAAAGTTTCGATAGTTAATAATTGTTTCAGGAAGTAAAATTGTTGAGAGTTAGGAACCTTATTTTATTTAGTTTATTCGAGCTTTTATTTCTCTATTGATACGAGGTTTTAGTTAATTATATTACTATTAAGCAAATAATTTATGGGAAATAATAAATTATTACGATAACTAAAGTTAATGCGTTGATTTATGTTTTAGTGTCGAAACCAACAACCTCAGCCCAAACGTAGTAGTTGCTCTCATTAAATCATTGCTGGGTCAGAAATACTGCGAAGAATTCCGAGCTGCGAATCAAGTAAGATAGAATTTACATAACATTGGCATTTTGCTGTAAAGTATCAATATACAGGGTCCATCCTTGACTTTTCCCAGTGAACTTTTTCAGCTCTATAATAAATTAGTCCCGTAGCTCAGCCAGCAGCAATGCACTGTTTTAATGTGGAAATCGTGCAACTGATTGAGAAAATTGGTTTTCCTCGATGTAGTTTATAATGTGTGTTTCGGTCTACTAAGTAAAGCTCAAGTAACACGTATTATTTAAATTATAGCGACAACAAACACTGGGTAACAAGATTGAGATGGAGATAACAAAGTTAATAGAAGAGAATACAACTATTCTTCGGCTAGGTCTCCATTTCGAGTACAACGATGCCAGAAACCGGGTTGCTACACACCTACAACGAAACCTCGATAGGAGTAAGTTCTACTTTTTTTCCATCATATTTTCCTTAACACTGATTCTTTTAGCATCCGGAATTTTAAGGGTCCTACAACATAAATATTTAATATTTTACGGGCAGCATTTTAAATTCATGCAAGGGAATCAATTTCGATTGACATAAGATTGCCACCCTTTTCTTTAAATATTTGTGCATGGGATGTCCATATACTTATTTGGGCATCCTCAGATACTGCATTCATAGTGTTAGTGGCGAAACAGCGAAAAGGCTATAAACTCTAATACAGTTTGATTATAAAACCAGAAGCGAGATTTTTTTTGGAAGCCTGACAACTATTTATGCAATTTAGTCTGTTGTTCACGTATTTCGTTGGAGCCAATTTGGCGGCGTTGTGCCTATTTTTCCGTTGCTTTCCAGATTAGCTCGCAATCCTAGTAGTCACATGTTGAGAAAACGCATCTTGTGCTTACAAGATTTATTTTACGATTCATAAGGAGCTTAACTTCAGCATTTGAAAAACGGGGATTATCGATTTATAAAATCATTTTTCAAGAGCTCACTGGACTAATGCTTCTTTTTAATGTTTTAATAGTATCATTTATGTGTTTCGTAAATACGACCCACAAAATCTATTAACGTTATATATACGTTGCTCTGAATTCTGATTTCATTTTTCCTCCATTGTACGTCCTATTAGTGAAACACAAAAAGAGCTAAAAAATTGTTGGGTGCAGTTCTTGACCTTGAGTCTGGGAATATACGAGCAGTAAGAAATTTGAAAGTCATAAGGTCTTGATGGCGTATCTTTGTCAATCAATTTGTCACCCAAAAACAAACGTTAGGTTTACACACATGTACTTTTAGTATGTGACTAGATTAGTATGTGCGATACAATTCGGGTTTTAAGCATTCAAGTATGTCATAACAGTGACTGCTTATAAGTTTATGGTCGATTAATCTGGTTAAATTTAGTCCCAGCCTGTACTGTATGCAAGAGTAATGTAGACATTTTTATTATTTTTTCTTCTTGTTTTCTATCTCTTTCTTTTCCACTTCTCCTCCACTCCACATTTATGTTGTACTTGCACGGCATTGACGGATGACCACCCCACAAATCAATCAATATGACTTGAATATTATTACTGTGAAGAGCGTCTTAGTTTGAAGGTGAAACTAAGGAAAGGAACTGAGGGCATCCAAATCGTGGAAGCTAAATGAAAAAAAATACATGAAAAATGTAATTGTAGCTCCTTCCTTGTTCACAAGTTCGCAACATATCATGTTTGTAAGACATATTACACCTTCTTAAATTCAGTGACTTCTAAGATTGAACGTAGACTAAAGGATTCTATTCTTTCTACGAAACGGAAGTGAATACTTTTCAGAATCATAATCATTTAGAAGAGATTTTGCTTCTAACCCTGAAAACTAAAAACGTTTTAGACGTTTCAGTTTTAGTTTCTTCCTGCAATATCTGATCTGTGAGACTGCCGTGATGATTTTTATTCAATGTTTAGTTTTTTTTAGTAGCGTCCATACGTAGTATCCCCTAGTCCTTTTTGTGCTAGCTCTAAAGCGTCAACAATTTTTGAATTGATTACTGTTTCGTGTATACCCTACCCATCCGCGCAGTAGGTATTCCACTGATTACATCAAGTCAAATATCAGACCTACTACTCGAGATATTTGGCGAGGTCCCCTGGCTCATTAACTCACCTGGATTCATGTATAGGCCAAATGCTAGAGTGTCGCTAAATCCTGCGACGGCTACTTAGAGGCTAAATAGCCCTTTAAACCAGGTGAGTTAATGAGGCAGGGGACCTCGCCAAATATCTCGAGAGTAGGGAGTTCGTCCTTGCGTGCCCAATTTTATATTACCTACTTACAGGTAGCATGAGACGCAGAAAACCCTTGTTTTCCTGAACAAACGGCCTTTGTTTTAATGAAAAGCAATTTGCACTAATTCTTAAATAATAAGACTCTAAATGAGACCATTAGGAGCTGTGTGTACTGTGTATACCTTCAATCATCATCATTATTGCATTGAACTAATCGCAAGATAACCTAATGTACGATATTATGTCAAATAAGCGGTATTAAAACCATGGAATTATTGGATAGCTTTCGAATTTCACTTTACCTATATAATATTGTACGCAATTTACTTTTAAACACACACTTCTCATTTCAAGCTCACAAGCAGACTTCTCGAAATGCTCTCTCCTGATTTATACCAAATTTTCTATGGTCATTCACATGAACCATAGTATTTCTACTGACTTCAAACTTAGTGCCAAACTCTCTACTGGTAACATCACCATTTTGGACCGAAAGTAAAATCACAAGTGTGCTTTCTACAAATATGAAAAATTACAGCTAACCTCTTTTAATGTATGCAAAATGACAACTCAGTTACGTGTACAACAGTAGCCGCAGATCTTCATCTTTAATGTTTAATTGATGGTTTCCTGCCTTTTTGTAGAGATTAAGTAGTTTTGGCAAGGCAGCCCAAGGTTTTTACAAGTCTAGTCTAATCTAGTCAGTGATTTGCCTATCCCTTAACATGGGGAAAATCAAGCTTTATAGTCTAGTCTAGTCATTGTGCTCGAAGGACCTTGCTAGCCTAGTCTAGTCAAATCTGCCAAAAATGCTAAATAGTCTAGTCTAGTCGCTAGTCTGCTAGTCTAGTCCGACTAGACTAGGCCAGCCTGGGTTTTTGGATTGTTGCCCTTTTTTGAATTTTCGCACTTGGTTGGGTTAAGAATTGAATGTCAAATCCCATTAAAGTTATCCCGACCGACAACGTTAAGAAGAAATATTTTTTTCCCGCTCAGAACTAAAAAGTGGCACCAAGTTAAAAAATTTGGTTGAAATCAAGAGAGGGCAATTCGAGAAGTCTTCTTGTCAGGCTAAACTGGCATCACACATAAGAAATCAATTTGTGGTGAACGGCCGCAAGCTATAATTTAGCTTTAATCATGCCCTCGCTTTTCATGATTGTGTACGTAAATACACGTATAAACCACCCTTTGTTGTTATAGGTACTTAAGATTCCTTAATCTCCTTTTGAGAGTCAATATTCTTTCGGCAGACATAGTGGCGTTTCCGAAACTGAATGTGTTATACCAAGTCGTATAGTATCAGTTCAACTATTTCGTACACAACAACATTGAGTAGTTTTTTGATCTCCTTGAAACTAGTCTAAATATTTTTTTACCTATATCGTTTTTTAAAAACAAAAATGGGTTTCCCAACTCAAAATTATATAAGCTGCCTGACGATAATCCTTCTAACGAGCTTGTGTATAATTCCATTTAAATTTGACTTACAAACAAGACGCATGAAAGGGCATACTAAATTAATCCAGCGTTTCCTCTCAAACTTAGTTTTCCTGGGTTTGAAACTTATTATAGTCTACAAAGCCGTGGCTTTTGTAAAAACGTTTTCGGCCCCGGGTCACTCTGACTTTAATTTTATTCATTTCTCCATCAGCTTTATTTCCCTTGGTGGATACTTATGTGGTTTGGTTTTTGACTTTAATTATCGGAGACATAACGACATGTTTATTATTCTATGGAATGAAATGTACGCCAACAAAATAAGATCTCAAAAAGTATCAGTCTCTAAACTCTCGAAACAAGGTTTCCTTTTAATGTATCTCCCGCAATTAATGACTGTTTCAACTCTATTTTATCTTTTGGTCCTTATTATTGACAAGACGATGCCTACCCTTTTATTCCAAATATTGAATGTAAATCAGAAAACTACTGTCAACTTTATTATTTGTAGTTTGTTTGAGATATGTTTTGTAGTATTTAATGCTTATACTTTTTATTTCACATTATATTTCCATTTATCATTTCTTGAGTATTGTAAAGACAGGCTGGAGAAGACTAGCAAACATCTGGATGGTGTTACGTAAGTTTTGCTTTTTACTTGCATGTTAGCACTTGCATATTTGCACTATTTCATCTAATTTATTGCACTTACAGAACTAAAGAAGGCATCGAAGAAACAACACACCAGTGTCGTCACATTCAAGTCCTGATTCGCTTATTTAATCGAAGTAATGCTTTGTCAACATTTGGACTCAAAATTACCTGTCTCACCATCTGCATCGGCGCAACTTTCTTTGCTGTCAAATTCGTGCGTGAATCTCCATTCATTGCAAGTTTCAACTGTTTACTGTCAATCAATTTGACAGTGGTCTACTGGTTTCTCTACGAGAAAGCTTTTCGATTCCCGGAAAAAATACAACAAATTAAAAGTACGATATTGGTCGTGTCAAAGGGAATCAGCAACAATGAGCTCACTATTCAAGTGGGACCAAGAAGTCAAGGCTACTTTCATAAGGACCAAATCACTCCTGAAATAACCAGAGTGGTTCGTTCTATTCCAAATGATGGGATCCGAGTTGGGGGATTTCATTGGATGGAAAGGATGTCAACGTTGAATTTTGTACATTTTGTTGCACTCAATGTGGCTTCCTTGCTAATAACATTTAAATGATTTTAATGTGTTGTGTGGTTTTTTAGGGATACGCGGCATTTTAACACATTTGCCTATTAGCGTAGGTTTGTTTTTCAGCCGTATTGAATAAACGCCAGTTTGCTCCTTTACCAATATAATATTTTGACTTGGATGAAACTTGTATATCAAGTGCAGCACTTTACAGTTTAGAAACCGTTCTAGATTAATATTACATTTTATTTTTGTGGTTTCCACTTAAAAATTCAATAGAAAAATCTAAATGCTGCATTGGTCCTACATCGCATATAATTACGACTACATATTTTCTTCCTCTCTGTAATCCATCAAATTATATGTAATGAACGCGATTGTATTGTATCTATCTGTTCAGAAGGTTGACGGGGTTTTTATACGATGGTCCTACGTTTATAACACCACTTTGCTAGTTCTTAAATGTTGAGAAAAGTTAGAATGGAATTATTTTAATCACATTACGCCACTTTAAAATGTCTATGTTTTGTTCCTCCAAAACCTGCTTTGATATATTTTGGAACGAGCACTGCTTTTTGAAAACGTTCCCTCAAAAAAGAGACTCAGCTTTAGCGTCGATTTTGTCGAAACTCACCTTCGTTGGCTTTCGCCTATTAAGCGTTCAAAACCCGATCTATAAAATCTTTTGTGACTATTTGACTTTAATAACAGAACTTTTAGAGAATAAAAAAATATTCCCTTAAAAAGTTCAAGTTACCGCAACTTAAAACTGAAAAACCCAAAATTAAAAATGCTGTCGAATTTATGAATCGAATCTGGCCGCTACCTTAGGATTATCATTTATTTGCCCTGCTGGAAAAAAATGGAATATTGAAATGATGATTTTTTTTATTTCACTTTATAATATTATGATAAGTTTAACATTTATTCTATTCATGTTCAATGAATGATGCCTAGTATGCGGTTGATGCAGTTTACAGAATGTGAATAAGTGGATAATGTTCGATATATTAGGTATTATGGCTTCATTACGGTACATAACTCCTGAAGTAATTACTTGTTTGTGTTCGAAAGCGATATGCTTTTAATTGAAGTAATTTATGACACACAAGTTTGACCCCGGAGTAATGTTATAATCGATTTTGGCGGAAATGGGCGTCAAGCTTCAAATTAACTTTTAAGAAGGCTAACAAGTCAAGATCAATAGGAAGCTACGTACCCCATTAAGCAGTTTGAAACAAACCGTAATTCTGCATAAGTAAACTTAAGCTCTATGACTATAACCGCACGAGTGTAATTTATCTTTAACTTTATCATTTCTACCCTCTACAATCCATCTTAAAATCACCAAACCAATGCGCAGTGAGCCATAGGAAGTCGTAACTTTGCAGGATTTGAAAAAGCTGATAATTAACTTCAAAATAGGAAAACATACTGTGCCCGTTTAGATTAATTATTACCTACCTACTTGCTTTTCTGAACAAACGACATTAGTTTTAATTCTTTTAATGAAAAGCAATTTGCACTAGTTCGTAAGTAATCAGCTTCCTGTATAAGTGTAAGCATTGAGACTGTTAAGGGCTACTGTGCCCATTGAACAAGGTCCCTAGTGTATTGGCCTTAATAACCTAGGAACCCATATTATGCCAAATCAGCACCATTTAAACCACCACAGAATTATTGGGCAGCTTTCGAATTACTTTTTGCTTGTAGAATATCCCATCCAATTACCTTTAAATTACCCCATTTCAAGCTGAGGCTAAACTGATGAGGAACATAAAGACCAATTCCTAGTGAATGTCTGCGAGCAATAATTTAGATTTAATGACGCGCTGACGCCCCACAGCTGTGTAAATTCACTGACAAATCACATTTTGTTGATAGTCTTAAGCTTCCTAAAGCTTCTTTTGATAGTTAGTATTCTTTCCGTAGCTTTATGTTGGCGTTTCTGGAACTGCAAGAATTATAAAAAAGTCTTATAGGAATAATAGGATCATTCAGTGGAACTATTTCGTTAAATTCAAGAGTTATAGATATTCTTGAAACTTAACAAGGCAAATTTTAAACCATATCAATTTTTTTTAAATGGGTTTCCCAACTGAAAATTACGTGGACTCCCTCACATTTATATTTATAACGAAACTTGTGCATAATTCCATTCGAATTTGACTCACAGACAAGGCGCGTGAAACGCAGTCTAAAGGAATGCAACGTTTTTTCTCAAACCTAATTTGCCTGGGTTCGAAAATGATTGTGGTCTAAAAAGCCGTGGTATTTGTAAAAATGGTTTTAACCACGCGTCACGTTGACTTTAATTTTAGTCATTTCTCCATTGGCATTCTTTCCCTGAGTGCAAATTTAAGTGCTTTGGTTGTTGAATTTAATTATCGGAGATATAACGGCCTGTTTATTATTCTATGGAATGAAATGTATGCCAACAAAAACAAAATAAGATCCCAAAAAGTATCGGTCCCTAAACTCTCGAAACAAGGTTTGCTATTAATGTATCTCGCGCAGTTATTCACTGCTTCAACTGTCTTTTATCTTTTGGTCCTTCTTACTGACAAAACGTGGCCTACCCTTTTATTCCAAATTTTTAATGTGAATCAGAAAACTACTTTAAACAATATTATTTGTAGTTTGTTCGAGATATATACTGCAACATATGGGGTTTGTAATTGGTACTTCACGTTGTATTTTCATTTATTATTTCTTGAGTATTGCAAAGACTGGTTGGAGGGGACCACAAAACATCTGGACGGTATTACGTAAGTTCTTGCTTTAAAGTATTGAAAGTTGTGTTTGCTACCAATTTAATACTTAAAAACAACCGCAGTCCAAGTGAATAATGTTTATTGCACTTACAGAACTAAAGAAGGTCTCTTTTAGAAACAATACACCAATGTCGTCACCTTCAAATCCTTGTTCATTTATTCAATCGAAGCAATGCATCGTCGACGTTTGCATTAAAAATAATTTGTCTCTTTGTCTGCATCGGTGGAACTTTTTGTGCTGTCCAATTTGCGCGAGAGTCTTTGTTTCTAGCATGATTCAGCGATCTATTGTCACTGAATGTTGCCGTTTTCTACTGGTTCCTCTACCAAAAAGCTTTTGAAATCCCTGAAAAAATAAGGCAATTAAAAAATAGGGTACTGATCGTGTCAAAAGGAATCAGCAATAACGAACTTACTATCGAATGGGGACCAAGAAGTCAAAGTTACTTCCAGAAGAATCTAATGTCTCTTGAAATCACCGCAGGGTTGTTCGTTCCATTCCAAATATTGGCATTCGTGTGGGAGGATTTCATTGGATGGAAAGAATGTCAACCTTAAATTTTTTGCATTTTGTAGTAGCCAACGTGGCTTCCTTGTTGATAACATTTAAATGACTTGGGTGACTAGGTCCGGAAGCTATTACTTTGTTTTGATATCAAGCTTTTGCACGGTTTGAAAAAACAAGACTTTACAGTGTAAGAAGCTAGTCGATTGTAACACACTTCATTTGATTTTGTGGATTCCACTTAAAACTGTACTGTAGAAATCTAAATTCTGCATACCATCTACATCCTACACAATTATAATTAAATGTTTTCGTTTTAATGTTATGTATCAATATTTATATATATTAAATACGTTAGTATCGTGGACATACAGCTGAGAAAGTTGACAGAGTTATTCTTCTATTATTGTGTAAATTGTACTAATTGTAAGTTCATAACATTGGTGACGATGTCAAATTGTCTGCCTGCGTAAGACTTCCAGGCGGTTTGGAGAAAGTTCTGTCAGGCGAAAATTAAAA
>JAQFZC010004268.1:0-16537 GCA_034695205.1 Dicyrtoma fusca | reverse complement strand
AGAACACCCGTAATTCCACAGAAGCCATTAAAAATGCCTGCTAATGCTGCTTGCTCCATAAACTGGATAGCAATAAAAAGCCCACAAATGGAAACGGCGAGGTACGTCGTTTTAAAAGCAAAAACTGTTGTGGAGCTGCAATGATTAAAGAGACTGATTTGAAGAGTTTCTCGTTTGATAAACAAAGCCGTTTCTTCAAACGAATTTATTGAAATTTCATTCCGCAAACTCTGTAACTTTTGAGCAGCCACGTTTAAAGTTGTACAAGTGCTTTCTAGGAAATACGAATGAAAATAAACAACAACATAAACTTTTTCGGCAATGTATGTTGGCAGTAGACACTCAAAGAGTCCCAGAAATAAATAAATAGCTTTTGAATTGTAGTTCCGTGGTAGAAGTTGAAAAAGAAGATGAGGTCTGTCTGGGTCACTTAAAAGTATTATGCTGTGAAAGATGGCTGTAATCAAAATTAATACGGGTAGAAACCTTAATAGCAATTGTTGCTTTGAGCATTTAAGCTTTTTCCGGTTACAGTTTCCTTGGGAATGTTCCGAACTGTTGTGGAGTTCATTCCAGACGGTACACCACTCAGTGGTCGACTTTAATCCAACTAATTCTAGTATGATAACTTGGATGCATGTGCACATTAATATAAATAGCACAGAAAAATGGTCAAAATTCAAATCAGCCGTTGGTGTTTGTAGAATGTGACCCATTACGCGCACATAGTTGGAAAACTGAAGCAGAAAAAAGCCGAAATACATCTTTTGTGAACATATTTTCCACCTTTTTGACGATCTAGTTGCTTGGTTTGTTCTTGGATCAAAGTCAAACTGTAAAAGTCCAACGTTGGATAGAATTCTGAAGGCCATCATGTTCCCCATTTTGGTTTTTGTCTGTTAAATAGAATTTACCAATTGAGGACCAGCAACAGCGTTTGCTTATAATTGAAGCTTGCACCAAACCACTGACACTGCTACAAGGCTGAAGAAAGAGTGGGTAAGCGGTTAAACCGACCAGAAATGTAAGTTACCGCACACGTAGTATGTCCTTTAGTTCGAGATAGCAATGCTCAAAAGGTTTTTGAATAATATATTACACATTAAGATATCTTTTTCTGTGTGACGCGGTGCTGTCAATCGTGCAAAAGAAGTTTCCTCGTCTTGGTTCGAACTGTTTGGTGTGGTGGACAAAAGTCTTGGAGAACAACGTGATTGCTCATAATCTGCTGCATAGCCGCAAGCCATACTGTTCACATACAGATTATTCACAAGAAAAAGCTGTAAGTAGAAATTGTGCACAGGTTTCAGCACTTGTATTTCCTACATTTTCACTAAAAGGCATTACTGGGTGGCCGATTTCAGATTAATAAACCAAGCTTTTGCGCCTTAATTAAATGTCAATCATTTGAGCTCTGACATAGTTTTTGGTCCGAGCTCACACTCCTTCCCATTGGCTACTTTTGACTCGTATGATTTTTTGCTCTACTCTTCCGGTACTATTTCTACCTCAGTTTGACCATATAAGTACATATTGCTGGTAGGGATAACTTGATGGAATATTATTCGAGAAAACTTTTCTTTCGTAAAACGTACTGTATATATATATAAACACACCCTGTTGACATGCAGTAAATATATAGTACGTCAAATATTTTCAAACACTAGTAACATAGTAGCCACCCCAGTCGGCAATTCCTGTTCATAATGAATTCATTAAGGCTTCAGTGGAGTCCGAAGCCTGTATTCATAATGTATTGAAAATATCAATCCATGGGTTAACATGGACGTATGTATATATACATACCTAAACAGTTTCTGCAGCAGCCGTCTTCTACTATATCCTTCTTCACTTCCTTTAGAATACTTAACGCTTATGCTAACGGTAATAAATTCCTTATATATGTAGATACCTATATAGACCAAATGCGTCAAATAGTACATACCTACAGGGAATGCCCATTTATGACATCTCATAAATTCTTGTTAAAATTAATGCTCAATAATAAACAACCATCCAACATCCTCTCACTAAAGCCAATCATCAACATACCTATATCCGTACGTCCGTACATACGTACGCACCAACAAAAGATTAACTTTTTCCATTCTTAGCAGTATATACATAAATGGCTGTCACCTTTGACACATGATCTTTATGGCTTTATAGGGCGCCTGATGATAATAATGTAATCCAAAGAATTTTATAGTCGAAAACTGAATAATAAACAAACATTTTGAAACTGACAAAAGTGTGATTTTTAACCTCTTTGAATCCAAAGCGGCTCATCAATGTAAAAAAAGAAAATATTCGGCAAAAAACATCGATTTCCACTTTCCCAAAAAGTGTAATCTACATACTTCAGTACCATCCCGGATAACCAGGTATATAGCGTGTTAACTAATTCTTCACATTAACCACCGATTAAAGTATCCGCAAGTCTGTAGTACACCGTCTTAAATTTTTTTCCATGAATCACAAATGGTACAAACTACACAATTATAGAGACAGCACACCAGACTTAAAACTTTAACCTTATTTTGCTATTTTGCACGAAATATTTAAACCCATGATCTATGTACTTCCATCCTGAGGTTTTACGGATCCAGGAAAAAACACAAATAATATTTGCAGGGCTCTAAAACGTCGGACGGCGGGCCAGCCAAATTACGGTCCATGAAATAGTTGCTTGAAATAGTAGATATTACTTTCCTTAGATGTAACATTAACCCATCAAAAATGTTACATCTACGGAAAATAATATCTACTATTTCAAGCACCTATATCAGGGACTGATATTTGGCTGCCCCACCAGCCTACTTTTTAGAGCCCTCAATAATTGTACGGATGAATAAGTAGTAGTTTTGCGGTGTGGTTCAATAATTGGGTACGTGTTGCAAATTGGGATTTAATAGGTTCATTCCAATTTTTTCCAACGAATTTGTTCAACTGAGCCATGGCGTGGTAACCACTATTAATCATCAACGTCAGAAATAAGTGCAAAAGTAGAATTTGCAAACGCCGATAGTCTGTTGAAGCTTACATAAATAATTATAATTTTTAAGTACTTAATGCTACAAATTTGTGTCTACTAAACCGATTCTGACTGACTAATCGTTCCGTGTTAATTTCTTATGTAGCAGGCACATTTTGTGGTTTTGTGACTTTATGCCTGTCGTACCCTATCTTCCAATTTATTAGAAAAACATATGTCTAACATTTTTAACCTTTTTAACCTTTTAGAAACAGTAATACATCTAGTATTACATCTCTTTGAGAAGTGTGATTTGTACCTATTAAGACTTTTTGAAAGTAGTAATTTATGTAGCTTTCATACTTATTTACAGAGTTAATTTACAGTTTTGACGCTTTTTAAAATTGTTAATTATAGCTTAGACATATTTTGAAACTGTTCAGCTACAGTTTTGACACTTTTTAAAATGTTAATTAATAGTTTTGCAGCTTTTGCAAAATGCTAGTGTATATAGCGTTAAACCTTTTGAAGGTGTTAATGTATAGTTTTGAAACCTTTTCAATGTGTTAGTTTAAAGTTTTGCAACTGTTTGAGTGTTAGTTTACAGTTTTGACACTTAAGTATAGTGTTAATTTACAGTTTTGACAGCTTTTGAACGTGCCAATCTACAGGTTTGAAACATTTAAAAAGTGTTACTTTGCAGTTTTGACACTTTTTAAGTATTAATTAGTGGTTTTGACACTATTTGAAACTAGTAATTTATGGATTTATGCCTTTTAGAAAATATTAAATTCTAGTTATGACAAATTTTGAAAGTAATAATCTATGGTTTTACACCCCTTTGAAGGGATTGAGTCTTAGTTGTGACACATTTTGAAAGTGTTTAGTTTTAGTTTTAGTTTTGACTTTTTTTGAAGTTATGTATCTAGTTTTCACCAATTTTACTGTTTAATTACTAATACAAGTTCAAAATCGTTTTGAAAATATTGATTTCGAGTTTCCTTTTTTCTTTAAACGCCAATGTAAACTTGTATAGTATACATTCGGAACAACTTTTTTGTCGGTTCTAAATAGGTTAAGCTAATGAGCATACAGCACTACAAACAAACTTTCAGTCATGAGGCAAATATCTGCTAATTCCAATTATCAAAACCAAAATTGCTCTTTAGCCCGCACGTATAAATTAATGAAAATTGTCCATTTGAAGCCAGTGTCTTTTTGTACCCAAAAGGTAATCTACCACTTTGATCCAGAACCCTAAAAAAGCTGCTGAAATTCTGCTTGTAAGGTAAGAACTTAGTGTTCCTTGTAGGAACTTTATAAGCTTTAACAATGTATTAAGATTACATTACAACAATTTAAATTTGTTTTTTGAAAACATTACTTTTTGGAGCAGCTAAAGCAATTTTTATATTCCTTTAATGTACAGAAAATTACGAAGCCCTAGCAAAATATCTGCATCATGTCTGCTATTACGAGAATTCTCTTCTGTCTGCTGTTGGTGACCCTTATTGGGGCAACTGTTGCGTCAGTGATTGCTGGTGCGGGTGACGTAAGTACCTTAATAAACATAGTTATTATTTTAATTAACGTGGAGAGATACAAGTATATTTATGCGTTGCTATGGTTTTTGTATACTTTTAGTGTAAGAAGAACCAAGGGCCTTGTGGGGACACTGCCTGCTGCTATGGTTGCGTGACGTAAGTTAGAAAATAAAACTAATACAAAATTCCTAACACTTTTAATTACTAATTACAAATAATGCTATCTACACGTAACTACGACTATAGAGCGCAGTTTATATGCTATATGGGAACTTATTTACTAACTTGTTTTTCTTTCCTTTAGGAGTGTAACGCCTAATATTTGTCTTATCATTGACGGATAAGCCCATTCGGATACAGTATCAACATCAATGTGCAAGTTTAAACCGTAACACAACTGTATAATGTATGTATAGACAACTTTCCAAAAGTTGCGAAATAAAAGTCACTTGACTGAGATGTAAAATATTTTCTCTTTCAATTCATTTCTTTTCATAAATTGAACCTTTGCTTTCATAAGATGAATTAATTATTACTGATAACTATACGAGTCTTACAGGTGCATCATAACAGTTTTGGTGTTGCATTACTTCATTACCTTATGTACCTCCAAGGGAATTTATTATTGCATCACTGCATTGACTGCTTTTAACTTGATTAATTTTATTCATTTATTCCTACTGACGATGAGGTTCACAATTAATTCTGAACTCACATACGATTTCATGAAGCTCTAATCGTGCCGAACCCGCCCTCGTGGACCCTTATACGGTTCAACACTTCTGAGACATTTCTTTACATGCGCTTCACCGCTCCAGTTAAATACTGAAAACATAGAAACAATTCAGATAAGATTTACATTATTTTATTGCTCTTAGCAGAAGCATAATTTTTTGCATTTGAATTTAGAATTCGCAGTTGTTTTCAATGCACATTTTCGAGCCAAGCTACTCCAGTTGGTAAGCTATTTTATACTAGCTGCAAGCACAGAGTTTTCATTTTCCCCCAGCACAATCAGAAGTAGAATTACGTTGTACATATTTTGTTTTGTAAACAATTTGGTTGCTTCCTGGATTTATTTGTAGGTAGGTATTTCCTTATTGTAACCAAGGGACACAAAACAGCTACAATACGGTTTGCACAGCACACTCTGTAAGTATTTCACTTCAAACTGTTTTCACCAGTAATTCGTAATTATACGTTGCAGGTTGCAAATAACATAAAAACATTAATTAAAGGACGAAAACTCATCCGATCCAAAGCAGCCAATGAGAATAACCAACTTGAGCTCGGACCAAAAAATAATTTGAAACTTAAATGACTGACACTTAATTAAGCCAAAAGCTTGGCTTGTTTGTCTTAAATTGTCAGTCACCAGGAACTTCATTTAGTTAGAATGCTGAGATCTGTGCACAATTTTCACGTATTGTTTGTTCTTGTGAACAATCAGTGCTTTAACAGTAGGATTGGCGGCTATGCCGACGAAAATTATAAGCAATCTCGCTGGTCTTCATTATTCTTGTTCCCAATCCTTATTCGCCCAAAGAAAAAAGTTTTTGTGCACAATTGACAGCATTGAGTCATACGTAATAAGCAATTATAACTGTAGAATATATTATTCAAAAACAATTTCAGCATTGACGTTAACGCCTACCTGTTTTTTCCTCAGTTTAGTAGCAGTGAAGTGGCAGGTACATGCAAGCCGAAGCAAACGCTTTTGTTAGTCCTGAGTTTTGACAAACTCATAAATAACAAAACTGCATCCTGCACATAAGCAATTTTTGCATTCTATTTTACTGCAAAAGAATAAAAATGGGAAACATGATGGCATTTAGGATACTATCCAATGTTGGTCTTTTATTGTTTGACTTTGATTCAACAACAAACCGAGCAAGTAGATTGTCCAAAAGGTGGAAAATGGCTCTACAAAAGATTTATTTTGGCTTCTTTCTGCTTCACGTTTACAACTACGTGCGAACTATGGTTCACATTCTACAAACACCGACTGCTGATATTAACTTTGACCATTTTTCTGTGCTTTTTATATTATTGTGCGGATCCGCACTAGTTACTATACTAGAATTAGCTGGATTAAAGTTTACCGATGAGTGGTGCATTGTCTGGAATACCTTTCACAGAACCCCTAAAAATTCGGAAAAAAACATTCACTGGAAAAATTCTAAACGGTCAAAGCAGCAATTGCTGCTAAACGCTCTGCCAGTATTATTTTCTATCGGATATATCTTTGGAATTATGTTACTGTTAAGTGATACAGCGAGACCGCAGCTGCTTTTCCAATTACTTCCGGGGAGCTACAAATCAGGAGCTATGTATTTATTTTTGGGTATTTTTGAGAGTCTACAGGAAGCGTACATTGCCGGAAAAATTTATATTGTCACTTATTTTCATTTGTACTTCCTGGAAAGCACTTGTAACACTTTGAACTTGGCTGCACAAAGACAGCGGAGTTTGAGTAATAAAGTACTCAAACCGGTCCAAGAAACGGTATCGCTAGTCAAACGAGAGACTCTTCAAATCTGTCTCTTTAATCATTGCAGCTCAACAACAGTTTTTGCTTTTAAAACGACGTACCTATGCATGTCCATTTGTGGATTCTTTATTGCTACCCAATTCCTTAAACAAGTGCCATTTGCAGCTATTTTCAATGGATTCGTCGGAATCAGTTGTGTTGTGCTTTACGTTGTATGTTACGAGAAAGCTTTTGCTATTCCGGAGCAATTTAGTCTGCTAAACATACTGATTTCCGCTAACTGTGGAGTTGTTGAAAGGAATGCAACAGCAAAATTACGAATGCAAGTATTCTGTAGCACTAATAAAATCCTAGTATTTTTGCCAAATCCGTTTGAAAAAATCCGTGGGGCAAGGCTAGAGTATGTGGACGGTGTGCGATGGGGGAGAAAAGTCTTCTTTAGACGCGATCTGGAAGCTCTTTATGTTTCAAAACTACTGCGCTGCATCCGTTGCAATGGGATCAGGGTTGGCGAATTTACTATTATGGAGAAAGTTTCCACTCTGATATTCATTGAATTTGTCGTGTCGAAAGTTGCCAGCATGCTGATTGCCTTCAAATAGGCTTATGCGCATACTAGGCTTAGAACAACAGGCTATTTGAAATGAGAATTTCTAAACTGTTATTACATTCCTCTACATAATCAGGCAATGCAATTATTGACAATTCGTTTATAAACACAAACACTGCGGTCGTTCACTTTTCGTTGTGCAATGTGAGCATCAGCAGAGTTAAAGCTGTTAAAGCTGCTAATTAAATTAAAATATTTGTCGGTAGGTGGTCAAAGTGTAAAGGTTCGTTTATATAGCTAGCAACACAGAAGTTGCTAGCATTCGCAACATTTTTTTTAAAAAAGCTAGTAAAAAATGCCTAGTACCGATTTGTCGAAATCGCTATTGTTTTTACAAAGCATTTACATAGTTAATAACAAATTTTGCTTGATTAAGCGTTAAATTTTAAAATTGGCGGCCTTCAAAAGCGGGCTTTTTGTTTGCACTCATGGCGGTATCTGACGAGTGACCATTTGACTGCAGGGGTGAGCACCATACGAAGGTGAGTTCTATCTCCATAGTGTGCTAAAACCCAATACAGCGTACATGCAGCAGTGGAAGCAGAATTCTCTACACATAGTTCGCCATTCATATGAATCATGTGCAAAAATAATAATTTTGGCCTAAAAATAAAAAGTTTTTAAAAATAGCATGCTTTTTGCAAAAACAAAATATCTACCTTAAAATTTAAAATCTACCTTTTCCTAAAAAACGTAAAATGTACCTTTCCTAAAAACGTGAAATCTGCAAATAGTAATAACTTAAATAATTAAATAAAACTTTAATTAATAAATAATATCTGAGAGGGAGGTTGGGGGAGGTGGGTAACTTGACAGGGAGCAGAAGTCGACGTCTACGAAGCATCAACTTGACCGACTAGTATTATTTATAAAAATAATAATTAAATTACAACAATGACTAAAACTTGAATGACGAATAAACGTATAATTAGGCGATATTATTGTAAGTAGGGGTATGTTGATTTGCAGTCACTTTGTACTGCTGTCATCATTAAAAAGGAGACTGGTCACTAATAAAGACTTAATAAATATAAACTCTAGCTATAGTGTTCAATTAAATAGGCTAGTTGACGTAATTATGCTGTTAATTGTAATACAGTAGCAGTGGTTAATTTGATTTGAGCAAAAATAGTATTTGAAAAAAGTTTTGTACTGAAGTACAACACATTTAAATTCAAATTGATGAACTTCAAAAAGCACGTTCACGTTGCCATCCGACGGTTATGCATAGTAATTTTAGGAAGTCTGAAGTGTAGTTTGCAATCAAATCGTCCCACGTTCGTGAACGTAGCCAATCGACGACGCGTTCGTACGAGCGCGGGATCGTAACGATTAGTGGTTCACAAAATCGTATTTGAGTTCACAATGTAATGTGAACCCCGCCGTTACTATTGATTCATTCAACTCGGGGTCGTTTCATTCAACATTTCATACGGTGTGTTTTTAATTTAATTTTGATTTGCTATTATTTGAGTGTTTAACAATGAACGCATTTCATGAAAATAAAAAACGCAAGTTACTGCTATTAACAGCGGTATCTGCCGCAATTAATTATCATTGGGAGAAAAGCCAAAAACCAAAATATAAAAGAAGGGATCATTGGGTTCGGCCATTCCTAAAAAAACGGAAACAAGCAGGAGACTTTTATCTCGCGGTAAGCTACGGAATTATCACTGTTTATCCACTCTTGTATTTAATAATTCAGCGGACCAATAATTGTGAATAGTGTGCGTATGTAAATTAGGTAAAAATAAAATCGTGGTGTAAAAAATGTAACTATGAATAGATTCCCGATATGCTGAAAGATGATCCAGCTTACTACATCGAAACATTCCGAATTAGACCGGCACTTTTTGACGACCTTTTGAGCAAAGTAGGACCATTTTAAAACAAAATTCAGCGAAAGAGCCAATATCTGAAGCGAAACGACTGTATCTTACCATAGCGTAATTCATGAAAACAATTAAGGCATTATGATCGGTGTATCAAACAAAAATGTTGAAAGGAGTTAATTTTTTTACACCTGTAAAGAGATACCTTGCTAGTGGGGATCATCAAAAGTCTATTGCAAAAGATTATAGACTAGGGCGAGCAACAGTGTGTAACATAATCCATGAGACAACCATAGCAATCTATGAATCACTGCAGCCAGTATTTTTAAAAGAACCAACAACTGTGGAATGGAAAAGCATTGCACGAAAATATTTCCAACTTTGGAATTTCCCTAATTGTGTAGGATCTATTGATGGCAAGGACTTTGGCATCCCAGACCCGCCAAATACTGGAGGTACTTATCGTAATTACAAGGTATTACACAATTTATGAAAGAATTATACCTAGCATTTAAACTTAAGTACATTAAATGTGTCACAATAATACTAATTGAATTATTTTATTATCCAAAGGGATTTTTTTTAAATGTGCTTCTTGCAACATGCGATGCACTGTACAACTTTACCACTATTAGTATTGAATCGGCTGGTTTTGCAAGCGATGGCGGAATTTTAGTAGATCTAAATTAGGGAAAATGGTAAGTAGGTATCACTTGACATTTAAGCGTAATCGTAAGTGTTCATTTAATGTATATTTATCTTTTATGTAATCTATCTACAATACATTTGATTACGTATAGATGCGTGACCAGTCAATTCCCTTTCCGCCATCGGACACAATACCTGGGACTCCTGTAAATCTGCCATATGTTCTTGTAGAAGACGAAGCCTTTCCTTTACTCAAAAACCTTATGAGGCAGTTTCCGGGACAAAACTTAACTGAATCGGAAAGCATTTTTAATGACAGGTTACATGTTGGCATTGTAGTTCAGTACCTAATAATATTAGTGTATCGCAAACAAATTTATTTAATACATGTGTAATGTTTTAGGTTAAGCAGAGCGCGACGTGTGATTGAAAACACGTTTGGGATTTTAATTTGCCGGTGGCGTCTTTTATATGATACCATTCAAATGCAGCCTCAATTTGCGAAGAATGCAATTAAAACTTGCATCGTACTGCATAATTATGTTCGTCAAAATCCTGAGTCTAACAGGTATTAGAGGTAATGCTGAAGTAATTAATAAAAGTAAATATAATAATAATCAAAATATTTCATTTTATTACTTTATTTTGAAGTTACTACGTTCCAAACGAATTCGTAGACTACAAAAATCCGGTCACAGGTATTATAACTCCAGGCGCGTGGAGGACATGTGCTGGGATGGATGCAACTCCGCTGGAGCAACAGTCATCGAATAACTACAGCGGTACAGCACGAGAGATAAGGGAAACATTTAAAATGTATTTTGACGGAGCGGGGCGATTACCATGGCAAGATAGTTATGCACAAAACTATTAATCTTTGTACACAACTTATTTAATTATGTATTAGCTAGTAATAGTAAATTTATAATAAATAAATTATGAGTAACGTGTCATAAGAATTCCATTTATTAAAATTAGCACATTCGAGCCCTTTTAACATTTTGAATTGCATCGAAAACTGAAAATTTTATTTGGTCTTGCTCTTCCTCAGTCATTTTTGTCATTTCACTTGACAGATATTTCCCGAATAGTGAACATGAAGACTCAGAAGGGTGATCAGCGGAAGCTACGGTCACGCTGCTAGCAGCAGTCGCAAGAGTTCCAATGACCTTCTCCCACTTGTCTTTCATGCATAGTTTCCCTGTCTTTCCCTGAACCATTTCAAAATATCATCATTAGTTGTTCGGCACTAGCAGCGTAATTAGTTAATGTATTATTGGAGTGTAATAGTGGAGTATTGTTTAATTTTTTGTTATAACCATGACTTAAAGTAGATATTGGAGTCAGGTCTTTTAACGAGGAAGTGCTGGGGACAACTGTTGAGGAGTCCAGGATTTTATCACCAGTATCAGCTGGTACAGGGAAAATGCGCACAATAACTGGATTATTTAAACCAGTTTCATCGACCGTTTCTTGAGTTTCCTCCGTAGTGGTCATCGTTTGGGTCGCATTTTCAGATTCCCTAAAGTTATCCTCAGTACTACATAATAAATGCATTTTGTTACTAAAATTACCACAAAAGATGGTATACAGATACATAAATACCCAGGTAGATATATAATAATAATAAAGTAAGAGTATTTATGCCCTTAATACAACAAAAAAAGTAATTTATACGGTAATCGATTGTTGACATCCTTCAAAAACGAAAGATGATTAAACCATTGCCGAGTAGGATGATCATCGTCAGTATCGTCAGTTCCAGCACCACTAGGAAACTTCTTATTGTGACGGCGGAAGGTGTCACGGAGGCCTATCCATTTTTTTTTGCATTCGGCAACTACATTTGTGGCCACAGAAGTATGAAAGAGAGTTACACTTATTCATGTGCATACTAATAATACTAAATTATTAGACTTGAGTGTAAAATCAAAATTGAATACTTCATTGGAATTTGTAATTTTTATTATATGCATGAAATTAAAATTACCCGATTTTCTGCATTTGAGGACGATCTCTTTCCACTTCTTACTGAGCACTGAATGCTTCTTCTTATCTAGGTGTTCCTTATTATAAATGCAAGGTCATAAATACACCTCCTGGATCAGCATTTCTTCAAACGAACTCATTTTTTAATTAGTGTAAATCAATTACAAAAAATAATAAATCAGAAGCTGATGTACTCGGCTCACGAATTCGTAATGGTATGACGAAAACGTTGAACTGGTTCAACTTTTGCGCTGCCGCGAAATTCGGCCAAACAAAGCATCGTACGATTCA
Organism: Dicyrtoma fusca; assembly: GCA_034695205.1. Lineage (NCBI taxonomy): Eukaryota > Metazoa > Arthropoda > Collembola > Symphypleona > Dicyrtomidae > Dicyrtoma > Dicyrtoma fusca. The sequence continues at coordinate 4,158 of JAQFZC010004268.1, read as the reverse complement.
ACAGCACGAATCGGTCGCAGAGTGGTTCACAAGTTCGGCACAACCAGTCGCTGCGAATTCGTGATGACGTGCCGATTCGTTAGCGATTTCGTTATATTGAAAACTACGCTTGAGGGGCACGTGACGCTGTTTTCGTTCATTCAAACTGCAACCACGTCTTTGGATTCCAACTACAAAAAGGATGAATTATTTTCCGACATTGTAAGTACATTGTTTTTAGATTTAAATACGTGTTTAACATTTGTTTTGCATAAAAAATCATAAAGGGCAACTGCACAGGAGTTGAGCATTTAGTCAGTATAATGTGATTAAAAGCTACGCAGTGTTTTGCTCTCAAAATATTTAACTCTGCTTTTGCCTAAACCAACCACGTCCAATTTTGTTTCTTGGGGTCGTCCATACATTCATTTAAATCTTCAATAGGTTTGATATGGAACCGTCATTGTATAGGTTTAATAGGCATACGTACGAAAGCAAGCGGCATAAGGGACGCCTTCGGTGCAATTGCCCGTACACCAACATTTAACTATAACATTCCTATTTTGTATTTGCAGGACCGAAATAACGTGGGATACTTACATGTGGAGTAATTAACTCAGCACATTAAATAGGTAAAATTGAGCTAGTCGGAAACCAATCATAACCGATATAGTTGAAGATTGCAATTTTCAAGACAAGTCCAATTCTGAATCCCAAGTAAGTGCGGTTGGAGTAGGAAGCTTGGGAAGCAAGTAGAACTGGAGCAATCAACAATGAGTTCTATGTTGTAATATGACATTGCCTTCGGGTTTAATTAGTATACAAAATGGTTTAGATAATAATAAAGCACAAGTTAATCATTAAGCACCATTCCAGCCAACACTGGTGCACGTTTTAAGCCTTCCTGCTTAATAATTAATTTAAATTAAAAAGTAGATGCTATTTTAGTTTGCAGTACTGATGTGGACGAAGTCTACTTAAATGAGCACTACAGCAGGATGGTCTCAGTCGCTAACACGGACAAGTCTGCAATTCAGCGACTCACCATGTGTAAGGAATTATAAAGAACTTTCCGCTTAGCTTATACAAGAACTTCTTGCTAATAAGTTATTCTTAATTATGTAATCATAAAGGAAAATTGCATAGGTGTAATATAATATAATATAGTATAATATAAGTAAAATACTTATAATACACTTGCTAAAACAAAACGTCCACAACACTACTTATGTAATTTTACTAATGTCAAATACGTAATAGTATTACATAGGATATTTTTAAATTGTACACAATAATACTTAAGCAATAAATAAATATACCTATCATGGACAATATGCCCACAGGGAAGCGTATTTCAGACCTAACCTATTGGTTAACTGGGAACTGGATATTGTAATAGTGTAGTATTTAGCATTTTTGTTCTTCCTGTAGTTTATAGGTTCGTCATTGAAAATCAATACGTCATTTATTGAATGACTTGACAATAAACTGAAACTGAAACCGAACCACCAACTGCACTGTAACTAAACCGAGGAAAGAGTAGACGAGTGGCTTAAGCTGACCGGACTTTTAGTTGCACACAAGTAGTGTGTCATTCAGTTTAAAATGACGATGGACAGAAGATTTTAAAAAATATATTACAACCTAGTTGTGTATCCTATGTTGATTCAGTGCTATCAATTGTGCACAAGAACGTCGCTGGTTCTTGTTCTAATTACGGTTTCTAATGTGAACACAATGTTTAGTCAACAGAAGAATATAACTAAATATTGGACACTTAGATTTCTGCACTTGTATAATGTCTACATTCTAACTAAATGAATTTCCGGGTGACTGATTTCAGATTAACAAACAAAGCTTTTGTTTTAATTAAGTGTCAATTATATGAGTTCAAAACAGTTTTTGTTCCAAACTTAAGCTGCTTCCTATTGGTGCTTTGCTCGCATGATTTTTCGTCCTAAAATGTTTTTATACTGTTTGCAACGTATAAGTGTTACTGATGAGGATAGCTTGAAGTAAAATGCTTACAAAGTGTGTTGTCTAAACGTTTAAAACGTATTTTAGCTATTTGTGAACCATAAGGTACAATAAGGAAATTTAATTAAATACAGAAAGTCACTTTAACCTTATTTTAGATTTAAGGAATATACATATTCCTATAATTTCAGCCATTACCGTCGTTTATCGCTTTTACTATAATCGTTTAGAGCAAATTAGGTGACGCCTGTGTTTCAACAGCACAGTAGATATCATAATTTAATTGACGTCAAATTAACTATAATTTTCCTAAATCTTCGGCTTCAGTATGCAATAATAGCTCGCCAATCAATCGTCGACCTCACTTCCGGTTCTGTCGCCTGCTCTTAATGCAATGTCCTTCTAGGATATGGCAACCCAATTCTTTCCTTAAACGAAGATGGCAATAAAGCCAAATGCACGATTCTTTGAGTCCTGATTCATTGCTCTCTATGACTAAACAGAATTCATCAACACTTCCTAGTATTTCTACTATCCACCTGGCGTTTAATCACAAAATGGTTCACTATTAGAGTTTATACAAAATCACGAATCAAATTCTCAGAGCAATGGGAACGATTACAGAAGGTAATGGGTGATATTATGGTAATAGTCCCCAAATTTAAAATACGTTTAAAGTGACTTCCTGCATTGTTTTATATTTCCTTATTGTACAAAAGGTTCACACATAGCCAAAATACGTTTTACGCTTGGACAGCACACTCTGTAAGCATTTTACTTTAAGCTGTCCCCATCAGTAATACTTATATGTTGCAAACAGTCTAGAAATATTATAGGACCAAAAATCATGCGAACAAAGCAACCAATAGGAAGCAGCTTGAGCTCGAAACAAAAACTATTTTGAAACTCAAATATTTGACGCCTAATTAAGTTTGTTAGTCTGAAATCAGTCACCCGGAAATTCATTTAGTTGCGTCCGTTTAACCACTTACGTACTCATTCTTCAGCATATAGTGGCAGTGGCAGTGCCTTGGTGCGATCTTCACTTTGAAGCAACCGCTGTTTGAAGTCTTGAGTTTTGACGAAATCAAAACTGTCTCCTGCTTGGAACTTGGAAAAAATAAAAATGGGAAACATGATAGCAGTTAGAATTCTATCCAATGCTGGCCTTTTACTGTTCGACTTTGACCAGACAACAAACCGAGCAAGCAAGTTGACCACGAGATGGAAAATGTGTTTACGAAAGATTTATTTTGGCTTCTTTCTGTTTCAGTTTTCCAACTATGTGCGCGTAATGATTCACATTCTACAAGCATCGGCGGCTGATATTAACTTTGATCACTTCTCTTGGGTATTTATTTTATTGTGCGGATCCGCCCTAGTTTTCACACTAGAATTGGCTGGATTAAAGTCTACCAATGAGTGGTGCATTGTCTGGAATGACCTTCACACTACCCGGAAAATACAGGCAGAAAATATTAACCGGAAGAGCCTTAAATGCTCAAAGCAGCAACTGCTACTGAACTTTCTGCCAGTATTATTTACTCTAGGATGTATCTTTGGAATTATATTACTGTTAAGTGATCCAGAGAGACCTCAACTGCTTTTCCAGATGCTACCGCGGAACTACAAATCGAGAGCTATGTATTTATTTTTGGGTAGTTTTGAATGTCTGCTGCCTGTGTACACTACTGAAAAAGTTTATATTGTAACTTATTTTCATTTGTTTTTTCTAGAAAACACTTGTGTTACTTTAAACTTCGCTGCAAAAAGACAGCGGAGTTTGAATAATAAATTTGTGCTAAAATCGTTCCATGAAACGGTATTGCTAGTCAAACGAGAAACTCTTCAAATCAGTCTGTTTAACCATTGCAGCTCTACGACAGTTTTTGCTTTTAAAACGACGTACCTTTGCGTTTCCATTTGTGGACTCTTTATTGCTATCCAATTCCTTGAACAAGTTCCATTTGCAGCTATTTTTAATGGCTTCGTCGGAATCAGTTGTGCTCTGCTTTATTTTGTGTGTTACGAGAAGGCATTTGCTATTCCGGAGCAATTTAGTCTGCTCAAAATACGGCTGGAATGTGTGAACGGTGTGCGATGGGGGACAAAAGTGTTCTTTAGACGCGATGTGGAAGCTCTTTATGTTTCAAAACTACTGCGCTGCATCCCTTGCAATGGGATCAGGGTTGGCGGATTTAC
>JAQFZC010004267.1:0-16539 GCA_034695205.1 Dicyrtoma fusca | reverse complement strand
CCGTTTTGAAAAAGTGTTATTTACTAGTTTTGACCGTTTTGAAAAAGTATTATTTACTAGTTTTGACCGTTTTGAAATGTGTTATTTACTAGTTTTGTCACATAATGATATTTTCCATTATGTGGAATTGGGACAAATTGCCGTTACACAGACGATATGTACCTATCTATAAACAGTTGCATATGTATCCACTTTTTTATTTAATTATAATTTAAAAAAATATGGCCAAGTCAAAGGGCGACATTGTCTGATTTATGTACCTACATATTCATAAATTAATTCTAGAGTTTATATTCATCCCTTCAACGATCTCTCAACCCCCCAAAATTTCCTAGTATGTACCTTAAGTGCAATATGTATTGCTTTTAATTTCCTTGAGCAACAATTAGTGGGAATGAATACTGAAATTCAGAAGCCCGTCCCGGTCCTGTCAGCGTGAAAGCTGAATGAACTCCCTAGTGGTTGGTGTGAAAGTGTAAATTGTAAAATGGCTCCAGTTTATTTATTTTCCATACTTTTTTTTGCTTACGACAGTAAATGGTGTGAAAACATATCAAGCTGGAAATTAAATTGCAGCAGCATGATGTCTTCACGTCCTCTTCTTCTTCTTCTGACTTCTCTGACTCTCTCTCAGGCTCAGCAGCATTCAGATTCAGCATTCAGCATCATATAATATATACTGTCGAAATCTCATCTCTATTTGTATTCCATGCCAGTTGCCATTCCATTTGGGGTTCCTTATGTAGATATAGTAAAAGAGTCTTTATAGTTGATATACTATACATACCTATATGTATAATGCGATGGGATGGTTATGGTTCCCTCTTTAATCTCAGAAGCGTGTACACGCATGAGAGTTCAACTCTTAAGATAATAAATACTAAGTTTTTTTTTACAACATCCATTACGATTCATGCAGACAAACCATTAAGACTCCAGATTGAGCTTTTGGAGTAATAACATTAGGCAAAGAAGAAAAAAAATATAGCAGAACAAAATAAATACAGACGAGGAAAGGAGCTTGATTAAAGTGAAAATGGTTGTAAACATTGGAAACGATAACGATTTCTTTATGTTGACGCTCCCTTTGCGTTTGCCATGAGATTTGGGAATTTATGGGGAATCACTATTTATTACGACTGCAGTACAAGCACACAACTATCTATAAAATAATAATTATATCGATGACTGGAGGGTTCTGCCTATTAGCTCCGGCTCCGCTCTCCCTCCTAGCTTCTCCCTTCCTCTCAATTTATATGGCCTATTAGTAGTTATTTAGTGTGGCTGGGCCCATTACCATACCAAGTTTAGATTTAAAATTCCAAAAGTTCAGTTGAGCAGTAAACATTGACAGGGTGGTGTGGCGAGTAAGTGCTCCAATACTATTTTTCACCATTTAAATAATCAATGGCCATCTCTCTACAATGCAATGATACGCAAAAGTTTTGAAACTTAAAAAAACTTAATGTATTTTTGTTTGTAATTATTGTTTTTTTATGTTAACTGTACCATTAGAATTTTATTTGTTTCAAGTTTTTAGAGCGATTTGGCTTAAAAGTTGAAATTTTCTCCATTTTCCATGGATGGGACGATTTTTTGTCTTACAAATTTTATTGTTCTTTGTAATTTACTTACAACTTTTTTCTGTATCTAGATTAGTAATTTATTTGACCACACAGCATAATATCTTTGTACGTGGGTTTGTGTTTGGTTTTTCACGATAAATTATATACAAATTCGACATATTTTTCTGTACTGTGCTTCTGTATCATAATAAATATTTTAATCTTTCAACCTTACGCCCATATTCCTTACTTAAATCTATGTTAAACAATTGTTGTAAGGTCTACCAGTATCATAGTTAAGATAAAAATGTCTTTTATAAACCCATTACATAAGTATCAGTGCCACAAGAACAACATAAATATATTTCGCTATCTCTTTGTCTATTTAACTACCAAAGGTCTGGATCATCGATCCTATTTATCATGAAATAATAATAATAGTAGTAATGCAGTAACATAATGCTTATTACCTAATTACGGCTTACGTGATTTTCCCTTTATATCTCTGTACACCACTCGTCTTTCGGTTTTTTATCCTAATTCCGCCAAAAGAGCATCTGATAATTACTTTAATCGTATTTATTTGCCAAAGAAACATAATTATATATATAAAATACTCAGTATTCTAGGATTCAAAATCTCAGCAAATATAAATCAATGTGAGGGTAAGTACACTGTACCTACACATTAAGTAACAACATTATCATAAGCGCATGAAAATTAAATATATCAATTTATTATTATTGATTGATACTCTTGACTTTGACTCGTCGTAGTAGGGATCGGATGTGTTAATTCAATTTTCTTCTTCATTGATGATTCCAAGTCGGATCGCAACTTGTTTGACGGAGTTAATGACTTGCTCTTGAACCAAGTTGAAACTCATGGCCAGGAGAGCAATACCAAAGAGAAGGTAGAGGGAACAGAGTGCTATGCTCACCTGAAATAAAATGCACATTTCACAGTCAGAGCCTCAATACAACAAAAAGCACAATCAATAAGTCCGTGACGTAAAGGAACTATACCACAGGTAGTTGAAGAACGCATAGATAGCCACAAACCTACCCAACATTCTGGAAGATTATATACATATATGTATGTACCCTACAAAATGCTCGTTTCGCAATGTCTTTTCCATGTCGATAATAGACTTGACTTCCAAAAAAATTCGAATCATGTTGTAGTTTCCGAGATACGAGATAAAACAGCGAGCACTAAAGCCATTTTATGTGCACAAGACACAGTGTAACACTGGTCTGCCGATATATGCTTAGGCTTAAAGGCTATCCACATTTTTTCGGAGAAGGAAAGATGTCATTTAAAACCACATACTGCCCCAGAGTGTCTATGATCCCCTTTTCCAATTCAAGCAAAGTGTAATTTATAGCATGTAGGCAGTAGGAATGTAGTTATGTGTGTTTTGCGTTGAAATAAATGTGTATCTGTATGTATCATAGTAGATCCTAGTTGTATTTTAACAGTGAAAGCTTTAAAAGAGAAAAAAAAAACAATTCGCTCTATTCTCCTGTAAGAGCTAAACTAGAAAAGACGGATGAAATTCCGTGTAATTAAATTTAAAAATGGAATTTTGTAAGAAAATTACTTTTGAATCCCCTTGTGACTGTGAAGGTACGAAATCTCCAAATCCGATAGTAGTCAGAGTAATGAAACAAAAATAAGCACTGTCCAAGAAGTTCCAGGGCTCCCAACTCGAGAACAGATACGCTCCACCAATAATATAACTAAGAACTAGGAAAGCACACAACCAAATTGGAACTGGCCGGCTCCCTGGATCCACCTCATCCCAATCATCCTCTTCATAATAGTCTTCCTCTTCTTCTTCCCAGTAATCTAATTCTTCCGCTCTTGGAACCTACAACAACAACAACAACAACAATAAAACAAAAATGTCACAAGTGATCCCACTCAAATTCAAGTGCTAAGATAGACAGAGTGTGGTCAGTCTATGGATCTGGATACATAATACAACAGGGGACAGAGACGGACAAAATATACTATACCTATTCATACGCCTATCAGTACTTCTGAGGATAGGAATCAATTACACATTTTATTAAATAAATTTTAAATGGAATTTTCCCTTCTCCTTTCCGTTTTTGTGTGTCTATCTCTTTCTTCCTGATTTGATTCACTTCTGCTTCTGCTCTTGTTATGTTATTTATAATAATAATTGTGTACTCTCGATCCTTTCACAACATTTCCCTCTATTCCTTTCTCAAGCAGAAATATTGTTTGTTTTGATTTATTTTTCAGTAGTTCCACAAACATAAACGGGATGGGAAGGGCTATAGGCTATAGGATGGAACATGTACAGTCAGTCTGCATGTAGCCAGTACATAGCTCGGAGACAGAATAGAGCAGATCTAGATTCACAGATAAATAAATTATAATGATTGCGAAGGACAAGAATGCAATGCACATTGTCGAGTACAAGTAACGGGAAGGATGCGGGTTGAGTGGATCTCACAGAGATCTGTTTCTGTACGCAGCAGTGCAGTTGTAACTTGTAACGTAACTCAAATGAGTTTTTTTCTCATGTTGCCTTTTAGCTGTCGCTCTCGCTCTTTCTCTCCCATCATGCATGCCTGCCTGCCTATGAGTCTGATCCTGAATGCTTAAACTGCTACTGCTGTTGATGCCTGTTTCTATCAGAACTAACTTGGAATGGACTGTGTATACACAGTGTTGTTGGGTTTTCATTTCGGGGTTTTCGGGCTTTCGGGCTTTCAGGGTGCTCAATGGAATATAGGTATGTTTATACGGACTATAGGGAGGAGAAAATTATAAAATAGAAATGGGAGACTGACGAATGTGTATAGATAGAGTTTTGACTGGATAGTAAATACAGTGAAAAAAAAATACATATTTACTAGTTTATAAGCAAAGTCTAAGAAGATTTATTATTTTAATGGTATAAATTTGTTGTTGGAAGACTCACAAATCTTTCAGGGGGTGCAGAGCGCATACGACTCAGTCGAGGTTTCATCATTTCCTCCTCAACATCTAAATCTGAAGTGACAGCAACTGTTGGCTGTTGAGTAATTACTACTTCTTGAGCATATTTATTGTACAAAACCGGCAAATTTCTCAAATGCATTGGGTGTATCTCTGGCTCAGCAGACTTTGTTGAGCGCTGTAAAATCAAATAGACATGTAGAAAATAAAGTATTTGGGATTATTTAGACAAGTTATATGAGTGTTTATGGCCCACCGTTCAGAACAGAAGACTGGTCTACAGTACAACACGCAAAAACACACACACACACACAACACCATACACATACTTTTCCAATTGGCATAAGATTTTGAAGAGCACTACTACCCCGAGTAGGTATTTACATTCCTTCCGTGAAACTTTTGAGTCCGGCCACTTCTCTGTATAACTTTTCAAACAACGCCGGAGCAACCGATTTTGAACAAGCTATCTCCATCCGACGTAAATACCCGTATTTATAACTCAAGAAATAGAAGTTAGGTATAGCGTCACAAGTCTACACGTATTTAGTTTAGCATCATCAGATCACAGGGAACTCTCCCATCCTTCGTGTATACACATCCATTCCTTTTCCCAACTTTTTTCCCTCTCTCTCTCTCTCGCTCTCTTCATTTCCTAATTTATCATAGTTGTCAGAATCACGTTTTGTCTAAATCGTATATAATTTCAACTCGACATCCTAATGTCCGACGTCATCTATTTTCAGCACTAGGCTGCCCCTGCAGATCACCTCCAGATACCACCTACTTTACTAACCTATGAATACAGAACGGTGTACGCAGTAATTAGGTGGGTGGGTAGGTACACTGTCGGTCACAGGGCAAAACGTGGTTCAACATGGTATACATAATTACAGCATCTTAAAACACAGCAGTGTATCACTTTGTATTTACTCCAAGAACAATGATAATGAACAAACAGTGGGGAAATAGCCTCGAATCTGCTTTGAATTTCAAAATGTTGTTAGTTATTACCTACGTACACACATTACCCAAGTTAACTTTGTTTGGAGAGCAACATGGGGTACCTCTAGTTCGTCGTACAAGTTTTTCAAGCTGGAGACCTCTTGTTTTTGTAATTATTTGCAGAAAATCGTCCATAATCATATTTTGTTCAGTTAAGGACAAAATACATTACTTGTCGGACTAAATCACCAAAATGTCACTGTACGTATGAACGTTACGTGTCTATAGGCTGCGACAAGGATTGCAGAACGCGTGCACATTCACAGGAAATAAGGGACGGTGGTGCTCAGTCAAGCAATATGGAGTCAAAGAAATGATGAGGAACTTACTTGATTATACTTTTGCATCTGATGATGATGAACGGGTCTTCCTTGATGAGATGCTCGGGGAAGGGTGGAGGAATTATAGGAATGACGTTGGAGGTGTGACCCTGCTGTTTCCAGTCCCGTCATACTAATCATAGACATACATCATCAGAAATTGCTTGGATTTTAATTTTAGATTTGATAAATTCATGTTAATTTGTCAATTTAAAGTAAGATATGTATAATCTGAATCTCTACTGTCGACTGTCAACTGTCTACATAATATGTGTACGGTCTACGGCTAGCAGCGCATATATTTATGTAAGTAAAATCGAATGATGGTTAATCGTAAGTTGCATTTGCAGTCTGAGCTAAATGCTGTCGACAGGATACAGATGAAGCGTGTGTGTTTGGAACACCGAAATCCAATTCCAATTCGAATTTCAAATTAGTCACATTTTTTCCCCCGAAGGCACATCGTATTTTTATATACTCACAAGCATGGGTCCGATGACGTGGAAACGATACTGTCTGACATTGCCGAGTCGGCGGAACGTTGAGAAACTCTGGCAGATCGTCGCATTGACCTTTTCATACGAACACTTCTGCCAATTTCAAATGCAATTTTAAATTATTATTCTGATTATTCATTAATGAAGCATCTAATTAAGCCCTCTACATCTCTGATTATGACTACGATACCAGTCATTACTGTCAGTATCCACTACTACCCGTTAAATATAAAATTATTTTACATCATGGTTTAAATACGAAGTGAATGAAAACAACATTCAACATTAGATCTGTTAACTATGTAATTTTGTACCTACTCAATTTGCTCTCAAGGAAGTGATTACATTACTTTAAAATCTTGTAAGTAGTACTTTACTTACCCGGAGGCTCGTGACGGTGGACCGCGTACACTTCTTCCTCGACGCATCGGAGGCCGTCTTGGCTTAGGTCTCTTTGTACACACATAGCAACAGACCTACAAATACAAATACGAATAGTTTGCAGGAATTCAAATTCTCAAATTCAGAACAGCTTTGGCTATGTGTGAGTCTGATTTGTGAGTGCGTGAGCGACGCTTTTTTCAATAAAGCATTATTTCTCGAACCAACAAGTTGTGTCAAACAAAACTTTGACAACCACGTTAGCAGCAACTGGATGCATGTAACTGCCTGCGACCTACTGCAGATACTGTACGTAGTTGGCTTTGGCTTTGGCTTTGGCTTTAACTCTGCTTCCTCGTGCCCGGCCAACATTTAAATAATTGGTTGTCAAAATTGATTTAGAAAGATCATAAATCATACTCGAATGAGTTATTAACTCCAAGAGAGAATATACTTTAAAATATTTATTACCTTCCAATACAGGAATCTGAAAGCATTGGCCATGAAATCTCCTGAAAAATCCAATACAAACATACAAGATGAGGAAACAAGGGACGGATGTGTCGTACGGATATGTTATTATACATTTAAATACCAAAGATATCCCAGTCCCGGTATAATAGCATGAGACATGTAAGAGAGAAACAAATAATAATCTTATTAACTAAGAAGTCAGTTGGAAAAATTCTCACCTAAATTTGACCAACAAACCACCATTAAAGGGATACCAATAATGGCATAGAATATTGTCACTATTTTCCCCAGCGATGTTTTGGGGGCAATGTGACCATAGCCTACGGGAGGAGAGGATACAAATTTGTATTTTCAGATTATTCATAACTTAATTTACAATACAATCGCTCAAGATTCAAAATCTACAGTTCATTATATTACGGCTCAAAAGTAATGCAATTATATTTAAACTTCGTTTTCAAATAAGCCTGGTTTCAAAGGGATAATTGAAATCCTCGTAACTACAAACAGGGAAATTATTCTTGAAATTGGGCATACGGAGCCCCGATTAAGTGAACAAGCGACTATCAACTATTGATTAGTAGTGGCTCTATTGATCTTAATATAAATCACAGTTAATTATCGGTTTTTACAAATTAGGTACATAACGTATTGAAGCAGGCATTTAGCTATTTTGCCGCTCCAAAATTTTCCAGTTATACCGAATTCTTTATTAAAATTTGACTGATAAATCAACATTCGCTTTCGCTTAATCGAGGCTCCGTAAAGCCGTCTTCAAGAAAGATTTTCCATCGTGTATTGTGTAGGTATACTCTTCAATTATTTAGTGAAGCCATGTTTTGCATCTTCGGCAACTGTAGCAGAATATAGCAACAAGACTGGAAAAATGCGTCGCAATGCATCTTTAAATAAAGTACCTGTCAGTAAATTCAATGTTAGTGTTGCGAAATAAATTTAAAAATTTCATCCTGAATGACTTTGTCACTTGAATTTATACTGATAATAAATAATGGAACATTAAGAATTGACGGAATTTCGACGGAATTTCTGGAAATGGGGGAGAAAGGATACTTTCTAGGGACGCTCGCCCAGGTATTATGAATAGTTATTGTATGCTTATAGAAATGTACAAGTTGAAGTTGAAGGATAAAAAAAAGAGAGATCTATACCGATGGTAGTAATAACGACAATGGAGTAAAATAAAGCGCCCGTGAAGCTCCATTGACGCACATCTTCTTCCTCAACACCATCCCAGCCTTTCTTCTTCATAGCATTTAAGAGAACCAATTCAAAAGCCTGCACAAGTTCCCATAATTCATCTTAGCTAAATCCACTCTTTTTTTCCATACATACTAAGTAGGTATACCTACATATTTATATCCATTTTATCACAACGATCTTTTATCTCTTTGTAATCTTATTGAAATGGCGTACTAACAGTAATAGTAAATCTGGGAAATATTTTAGAATTACTGTGACAGAGGTTATGACGTTATTAGCAGATAAAAGACAAAGGGCTTTCAAATGCTGGAAGAATCCGAACTGTTTCAATGTTCAAGGGAAAACAAAAGCAAAAAAATGAAACATGTCAATAAACCCTTTGCCCTGTCATCTTTCATCTTTCATCTGCTCATCTTGTACTGCACACTACATTTATTATTATAAATGATTAAACCGGATCAGAGGATAGTATAGGAGTAGAAAAGAAATATGGGAATTAAGTGCGGATATCCTATTTGCATTCCTATACTATACGGAGTTAATATTAATATTATTATTTTTTTATATTATTATAAAATAAATAGTGTACTAACAGTAAAAAGAAAGCAAAGGTTTACCTGGAGTTTCTGTGAAGCATTGGCTGCCCATTCTTCTGGGACGATGTAAGCCGCTCTTTGTGTCATCATCCATAAATCATGTGAGACGGCTTTCCGTATATTTGTCATATTTTGTTTTATCTGATGTACACACAATTAAATGGGTTTGACACAAGATTTTTCTATCTGAGCTCATCTCAAGTCTCAAGTCTCCCTTCCTTTATCAGATGATTGAAAATTTTAGTGTAATTGTAATTTAAATGTTTAAAACTATTTAGAAAGCATTGAGTGCGTGACAAATGGCCAAGTAAATTTTTCATAGCCCATTTAGTTTACAATAAACATTCCATCCCCTTCTTCCCCGCATTCAAATAGGTCTACGTGATTCTACTGTATACTAGGAGATGCATACATCCATTTACAAAATATAATCTTTTTCTCCTTTGGAAAAAGCACTGCACTTCCACAGTATCGTCCCTTCTGCCTTTCTCGAACAATCTTGATCTAGCACTTGTCTTGTCTTTCTTACTTTAGCTCTGTACTGTATCTAGTAGCTATCTAACCAAGACGCCTTCTCAGTTCTGCCACAATCTATATACCTAGTACACTACTCACTTTTTTAAATCTAAATGGTTTCCTTAATTTATACCTCTCTCAGATTCACATTGATAGGGCTCCATAAAAAAAAATATATAAAATGATATGTGAGTAATAGGTTAGAAGTGCCTCGTCTAAATTTAGTGGTTTCATCTGTTGGCTGTAAGTGCTCGTTGTATTGGATTGTGTATTGTGCTGGGCTGCTGGGACAGTACAAAATATCATTATGCTTCACTTTGAGAGCCATATGATACGGATTTTAGTATGCAAGGCACATCCTCCACTCAGTCGTATCTGTCTGACACGAGTTTTCGAGTTTGCGAAACGAAAAAATCCCACCCGCGTCATAACGTCAAAATCCTATTTTATGTCAATCTTATTATCTAGTCATTTTTATCGGAACAACCATCAAAAGACCCAAACTGCAACTCTAAAATAACTACAGCCAATAAAACCGCTAAAAACCTACTTTCCAATTTTATTCCCCCGTTATTTTATCCATGGACTGACTGGACCTTTTCATATTGTACCTATCTGCACGTACCTAGTTATGGAGCTTGATGTTCGATTGCTCCTCTGTTAATGTGGGAACACGTGTCCTGATTTCCTCTGAATGAGTACATTTTCAAGTCTGTAAAATCCTTCCACATGCTCTCAAGTAAAGTAATGGGAGAGATTTGAGTCGCATTGAATATTTGTTGAGCTAATAAATTTGAATTTTATTCCTAACTCCTGTCACTAAAATTCTAAAATTCCCTCGATAACGGGAAGATTTACATACCATTGACTTCTAGTCTAAGTCTAAGAAAATACGGACATTTTGACGGGGAGGGAGCTATGAGCTTATAGAGCTCCGTCAAGTTGTTTTGTTATTGTTATTCTATGTACTTGGCGTCCGAGTGTGTAAATTATAAATGGAAATGCATTACTGCATATAGAGCGTAAACAATGTGGGTTGTGGGGAGGTTGATAAAGTTGAGAGTTTGAATGGGAGAGTGAGTGTGAGACGGAGAGATTTGAGATCCTTTCCACAACAACAACAACTTTCTCCATGAAAAGGAAAAAGGAAAAACTTACGAGGAGTTCATGTTGACCTTCCAACTTTTCAAACACAGCTGCTCCAATGAGACAATAGCCCACCACCAAAGTCACCAGCCCAATGTGTGATAATATAAATGTTGTCAGTTGCTTACATCCCGATAAACAAACCCGACACTTGTTCTTCTCTTCAGGTTCCTCCATAATTCCGATTTATATAGATAGAGACGCCTCTCCCACCAATTCTAATTTATTTATTTATTTTTTTATATCTCCTTCCTTCCTTCCTTCCCTTTCAAATCAACACATGACTAAATAGACAACTGACAGCACTACCATTCCAATTCAATTTCCAGCACTTAATCATTTAGAAGCACAAACACACACAATGAGGCTGGGGACGCGTTCTCCACGCAGCCGACTATTACTTCTTTTGATATTTATTTATTTTTGTCCACCTTTTGCATCCGCCTTTCTCATGCCCGTACTGCAGTGGTGGTGGATGGAAGGACCCGGAGCACTGAGGCTATACTGACGATTCTCACTGGGAACGTGAACACCCACTCACTCCCGTATAATTTCATTTTGCTCGATTCGCTCCTCAGATCTCATGTATGATAGTCGGATGTGACGGATTGGGCCGCATGTAATGATTTGTCAGTATTTTAGTTTCACAAATTAATGGAGCCGATGCAATCATTTAACTTTTCACTGGAGCGGAACTCTTGGAAGAGCGGAGATGAACAGAGACGGGGCAGACGGAGAGAGATGACGTTATGGAACTGCAGTGGAAATGAGGAATTATTTTTAAAGGTAATGAAGCTCAGTTTAAGTTAAAGATCGGTTTGCCGGTGGAACTGACTCAGGACTGAAGGCAGGCGAGGAAAGGAGGACGTGAGAGGTGAGAGAGAGAGAGAGACAGAAAGAGAGAGAGAGAGAGAGCCGAGCTCGTTTCTGCGTCCTGTCCTTCCTCCTTGCTCTCGGTGATAGTTGAAAGAGAATAATTCCTTCTGCCGGGTAGTTCTGTTAGCACGACACCGTCTAATTTATCCTCGAAGAGATGAACAAATCAGAAGGGGATTTTGAGAAGATGGACTGCGGCAATGACGGCCGTGTGGCAGCCGGCACGCAATCACAATCACTAACTAACAACTTACACTTTACGCTTACAGCACTCACCAAATCTCTTAGACTTCCTCCCAACAAGCCCGTCTTCCGTCTTCCGCCTTTAATGCCAGTCTCTCAGTGTCTCCGTCCGTGTGCCAGCCACCAGTGCAGTGATGACTCGTCCGTGTGTGGAGTCTACGGCTGGTGAGTCCATTCCACCGCCGCTCCACGACACAAGTTCAGATCCTCACGAGCTTACGAGCAAAACCGACACCGAAAAACCAAAACCAACAGAAGCCACACGAAGGAACATGCCAGACAGGTTTACCGGGGCCACGAGAGCAGCATCAGTTCAGGAGAAACACAAGACAGAAGAAGATGAAAAAGAAGAAGAAGAAGAAGAAGAAGAAGTCGGAGCCCGCAAAGATGAGGAAAAGGAAGACAGAAGAAGCTGAGCTTAGGAGCAACCGAGGCAACCACAGTCAGACTGCATAGGAAAGCATGTTGTGCGCTAGATTAGAGCTACCCATGAAGACACAGACTTGAACCACAAACGACGCTCCCCATCATCACATCACATCAAATCACACGTGACTCTAAATCACCACACACAGATACAAATGCAACATAATTAGAATTACCAACTACCAACACAAAACACAAGAATACAAATTCAAATAAAACCGACTCGTAAACTGATAGATTTACCCGCTTCCACTTCCCATCCCACTTCCCCACCACCCTTCTCAATCACAATCAACATCTTTTCTCATTCTTTGAGATTTCCAGATGGCCGAGCAATACAGATACACTGCAAACAAGAAACCAACGGAACAAATATAGTACACTATTTAATTAGCTCCCGTCCCAATCCTCTGCCTGTCAGCTGTTCACTGGGAAAAACGAAGAAAATTATTTTACTTTGATTCCCAACAATTTATTATGCAGCTCTCGCTCTCTTTCTTTCTCTCTCTCTTTCTCTCTCTCTTTTCATTTACTCAGTATTTACGATTTACAATCACAATCACTGTCAAATGTCTGCCTGTCTTTCCGTCCGTCCGTCCTTCCGTCCGAATCCAAAGCTCAGTATTTCTTATTCCTTCAAATACTCTGTGTGTTTGAAGTCGCTGCCGTTCAAAGTACGTCCCAATAATTAAATAAAGAGTTTAAAAGAACGTTCATGTTGACTCCCCGCTGCTGCCGCGGCGTAATTATCCCACTTGGTCTCTCCCTGTAACTCACTTACCTAGTTGAGCTCCGTTTGGGTTGGTCTCGCGATTGGTTTCCTTTCTTCTCCATATGCATATAGATGCGGAGGAGAATGAGATTGAGAGGAATTTAATACAAAAGGGATCTCTTTGTTTGCATATCCTTTTCTTAGCCAAGTCCAAATCCAAAGTCATCCCTACCTACGTACATACATACATTGGTAGACACAGACAGAGAATGCCATAACTTGAGTCTACCAGGTTGACTTGATATATAATGTTGATGAGAGACGATAAGAGCTGTCTCGAGCCTTGTCACTGTGTACTAGTTTCATCGTGCCAGTATACACAGAAGAGTGCATATAGTGCTACCAGATTCCCACTCCCATTGCCAGTCGACGTTTCTAGCCATTAACTTTTGCATACTTACGGGAGCGTAATGGGTATAGCTAAGTGCCTTGTATACCCGGCTCTGATGGGACTCGGGACTAATATTTGTAATCAGAAAGGAAAAAGATAATAATAACAATAGGGGTCTCCCAACTACTCCAAGTCATTGGGTAGGAGGGAGCTCTTTGGGGTGAGTAGTGAATTGAAGACACATTTTGGGAAGTTGTGGATTGAGTGCCAGTATATGTATGTATGAAGATGATGTGGGGAAGAAAGCACAAGAGGAATTGGAAGAGGAGGATGGATGGAGAGAGAGAGAGAGAGACACCGGGATAGTAGATCCGAGTTATTAGAAAAGGAGTTTAAGGAGCTTGTCGAGGGTCCTAAGATGTAAGAACTTGGCGTATCCGAGTCGCTCGTATCATGCAGTATCATGTGTAGAAGTCGTAGCACATGAAACGTAGCGTAATGTGATATGTCTCTTTTGCAGAAAACAACAACGGGACTCGGGAAACACAGAGAGAGAGAGAGAGAGAAAGACGGATGAAGATCATGTAGGAAGAGCTCGGTGCTTGTTATATCTCTGTACGTGTCATTCCTTGGGTATAGCCAGGGCCCATTTCTGAGTTGAGGGTAATAAGAAGAAGATTATGTTATGGTCGTTTGCGGGAGGGAAGCAAGGCAAGGAGAGAAGAGAAAAGATGAAAGAAGTTTTGTTAGCTCCTCGTTCACTTCTCTTGTTCCTCTTCTCCCTTCGGTTGTTCTCTTCTCTTCTCTTTTCTGTTCTGCTCTGCTCTGCTCTCACTGCTCTGTAGAGTAGGTGACGGTGCGGTGTGTGACTTACTTACTATCAATGCAATGGGGATGGATGTACACGGAAGATGACTGTGTAGACTGTAGACAGCTTTGTATAGGTAAGCAGAGAGTTGTAAAATACGGCTATGTGAAAGTAATGTACTTTATCTAGGTGACTCTGTGACTTCCCTCCGACTGACTGTGTGACTCTGAGGTTGACGGTAAGAGATGAGAAACTTTATCTCCGAAGATACTCCATATGATAACTAAATACCTACTCATAGGTATGCATCTAGCCAAGCCAACGAATCTATGTGGAGTGCCAGTGAGTGTATTAGTGTGCATAAGCGCTTGAAACTCTGTCTCTCTCTCTGCCGGTCTCTGCTCTATGTATGTATTCCCTGTCCACTGGCACTGTGTACCTACCTACCTACTTATACAAAGTTGAAGGTGTATTATGCAAGATCGAAGGATGCCATGTGTTTAAAAATAAGTCTACTATGTAAATGGCAAAGAAGTGAAGATGAAATGCGTAACTAAAAATAGAAGTGTCATCTTTGCATTCCGCCCTCCCTTCAATCCAATCCAATCCATTCCAAATCTATGCGTTATCCGCGCCGCGCCGCAGACTCAACTGTATACTCACTGCAGTCGAGCATACCTACATATATACCTATAGTAGTGAGAATTGTGAATGTAAAGTGTCACAATGTGTATACAAAGGTGTCACCTATAAATTCTTGTAAAGAGCATTGCATAATATGATAGTTTTGCCTCTTACTATCTACAAGGTATCTACTACATAGGTCCTATCTACATTTTCTATTTCAGAAGCAGACGCTCTACCAACTCAACTGACTCACATACCTACATATGTATAAAGTCATAGTGTACATAATTACCATAATTTTTATGGCCAACGATATTTTTCCATGACAAAATAAAAATGAGGGGAATTTCATATTGGAAGGACCCAGTATCGAATTTCCCATAAACTCTAAAGTGCCCTGATGGAAGAGCCAGAGACCAAGAGACACAATGACACAAATTGGTTCCATTTCTTTTTAAAATTTGATATTTTCCTGAGCCTGTGCGTTTGAGGGAAGGAGAGTGTAGGTGCAGTCGCCGTTCTTACGAGGCTATTATGACCTATGACTAGCAGTAATAGTAGGAGGATGGAGACACAAGATGACATTTTCCCATGGTTAAGTTACAGACGGAGGTAGGTACCTACTATTTAGGTGCATGTATGTATGTATGTAGAACGATAGGGCTGCGTTGTGCGAGTGGCCCAGAGGGTGACACTGATAGGGTTGTTAACTCATCCATCGATCAAAAAAGTCGATTATCACAAAAGTACGTGCTGACAATACTAATGATTCCTACTTACATTACATTATTACGTATTCGACAACATCAACTTCTTGTGGTTCTCCGTCTTCGTGTGTCTTCTTTTGAGGAAAGTTCCTGGTGTCGCCCTCCCTTCACTTGGCTTCACTTGATATCCTTTGGTTTGGCTTCTTCTTTCGTTTCTTTTTGGCCTTTTTGTCTGGCTCTCTCTCTCTCTCTCTCTGTGGCTCTTGTCTGACTCTAGCCTGTGACTGGGTGGGTTATGTAATATTATATTATGTAGGGAGGTAGGTACCTATAGGTAATGTAATGTTATGTTCTTCTGATTCTTCTGTAGTCTAGGGTTCGGTTCGTGGGCTGCTGTATGGGATTGTATAATAGTATGGTGAGTTGAAGGATTTAAGGAAAATGAAGGTGGCTGTGAAAATGAAAGCCTGAGCTTTTCGGGTCTCCTCTGTTGTTACTTGTCAGTTGTACTATTCTACTAGCAACTACAGTTACAGTTTGAAGTTGATAAAGGATCCCATTCCTATTGAGTAACTATCTGTAGTGCGGAAACTTTGAGAAGAAAACTTTGTTGCAGAGGAAATTACTTGCTATTACGAAGATTAGTGTGTGTATCTTTACTTTTTTCCCCTCTCTTGGTTCTGGATTCTGTAAATAAATACATTAGTGTGGGCTATATGTACCTACCTTTGTAGTATACATATACTTTCACATGCGAAGCTATATGCCCCTGTACCTACCTATGCTCACCCTCACACATACATAGCTAATCGTATAAGTATGTACTTTGATTTCATGTGAGGAGCATTACTGCGTTATGGAAAATGAAAACTGCTACTGCCACTATAAACTGTTACTGCTACAACACGCGTATTGCATTTATGTGATTGAAAAATATACGGATAGCAAAGTATGGGACCTTCTTAAATGATGGCCAGAGACAGACAGCAGGTTCTACATACCTACATAAGAATAAATTTGTAGTGTAGGACAGAAACAGAAAGAATGGAAAT
>JAQFZC010004266.1:0-16540 GCA_034695205.1 Dicyrtoma fusca | reverse complement strand
TACAGAATCTACAGCTCAGTCCACACTATACCACTCACAACTGACTACACACAAATGCACCGTCAAGTCAATAAATAGTACTGAGTACGGTGTAGTGGGAAATGTTATATAATATATCATTACACAATATAAAAAATACATTGTAAGAATTACGTACCTCTAGTGCTAACTAGTAAGATCATACATCTAATTCAACAATTCTACGTTATTATTCACTTGAGCTGCACTCGCTGCACTACACCAGCAAACTCGGTAAAAGTTTAAATTTGAATTGAATCATAATCAGAGTACAGACATATGTACATATACAGACTCTTGACTCATTGACTGTAGTGCACGGCTCACGGTTGTTCAGTTTGTTCGTTCGTTTGTTGGTTGGTTGTTCAGTAAATCATGAGTCCGTCAGGAGTTGTTATTACTGTTATAATAATTAAGGAATAACAACGATAGCGATATCATACATTCATAGTTGTCATATTTTGTTGTTGTGTCTTTGTGACAAGAAGGGAGAATATCTTCTGGATCTAACTCAAACAAAGCCATCAGAGACACATGCATCGTCCACACACATCGTCAATCGTCTTCCTTCTGTCCTCTTAATCAGTCGTCGGCAATCTTTCATGTCAAACCCATCCCAATAACCACGTTTTCGGAACATTAGTTAATATACACAATTATAAAGGCAACGAACGATTTTGAAATTTATCAATTTTATTGTGGTTGGTTATCCCAAGTGAATTCTGTATCCTCAATAGTTTTTGTCTTTGCTGTTGGATTTAGTTTGGAATTATTCGAAGGGCTCATTTGAATAAAACCAAGACCTGTCTGTACCACATAAGCGGAAAGGAAACGTCAAGAGTGTATTTATCGTTTGTATCCTTCAAATTTGTACCGAATTTTGATTCTTCAATCTCAGTGTGTGTGTAGTATTGAAAAATTGCTAATTTGTGAAACCTCGCGTAAAAAGTTGACGTACGCCCGGTTTTTACAATTGTTTCGTGAAAAGTTTGTTCCACGATTTAGTAAAAACGTTTCAAAAGGCTTAAAATAAATCCATTTTTAAATTTGTGTGGTTCATGTTTTGTTCTTTGTCACACTTGTGAAAACATTGGATGTTGATTTTAATTGAAATTAAGCATACAAGAAAGAAAAAGGAAAGAGATAAATATTTTTGTGGATTATAAGTTGGATCCTATGTTCGGTAAGCTGATTTGATTTATGTTTATTACTTATCTGGCTGGAATGTTGAATGTTGAATCCCGACTAGCTCATACATATATCAGAAGTTGATACGTGTTTTATTACACTCGACTATTACGTACTACGTCTTAAGTACTTGGCTCTTTGGTTCTGGTTGGAGGAAAGAGGATAAGATAATTGATAATATCAGAGTGTATTATACCGATAGACTACGGCTACGTGTTATATCGTGGATGGAAATGAAGTATGTTTAAAACTTTAGGACCTTTGAGAACTAAGACAAGGAGTTTTTAATTCAGTTAAATCATTGATATATGGTGTAACGTGTTCGTCATTGCTTTTGGTTTTTCGTATCAGCGTTATTGCTAATGTTCCATGTAATCAGGAGAATTCTCTATTTCTCTATTCAGGGGTCGTCTTCGACTTTAAACTCTATTTGGAATTTGACGACGTCAGGTCAGATCAGTGTGTGCTGATGTGATATATTACTTTATTATTCCCAAGTTAAGAACATGCCAGGACAGTAGTTCACTTAACTAAAGTAAGTACGTAGGTACAAAGTATGCAGTAGTGCCTTCATTCATTTCATGGCCACACATAATGCTTGTGATGAAGCTGCTAAGTATGTACACCACGTTGGCATGCAGATACAAGTTCAGAAAAAATGAGTCAACTTTGCCAGATTTCTATTAATTTCTAATAAAATTCAATATCGCTCCACAACCTATAGGGTCCTCTATTACAAAGTGGCTATTGCGAAATCTACAAGGCATTTACCGTCTTACCGAGCGCCTCTAGTAATTCAGAATGGGTGTCAATCAGTAACAATAACGCGTTGTATTGATATTTACAGTTTTGTGTTTTTGGAAAGATATATCCGTTAAAAAAGTGAACCGATATATTCGCTCCCTCAAAATTATCCAAATATACCAAGTTGCTTGTTACGTTTAAAAAAATATTTCTTAACAGAAGTATTATTATATAAAATTTTTGAGTGTGTACGTACATATTTGGAACATTCATTTGTATAGGTACATGTAATTGTAGCGCATGTTATATGACTGCTGCATGATAGTGATAAAGTGATAATGATAATTTAATAATTTTGGTTCCGTGGAGCCTCAAATTTGCTTGCTGTTGTAACTCTACATGACGAAGACTACTCCTACAGTCATTAAACTTGAGCATTAAGTGTTCAAGTTTCATTTCTTGGTCTTGGCTTGTTGAAATTGAAAAGGTTACAGCATTAGGCAACGGCCGGACTTGTACTTTTTAGTTTTTTAATTTGGCGGAAAGAAGCTTGACACGACAAGTCCACACAGCAGATGAGTCCAGTGTATGCCTAATTAAAAGGGGCCTTTCATGTATGACGTCGTAGAAAGGAATTTAAACAAATGCTAAAATGTCACCTTTTCAATTTTTTGAAATTTGAGTTTTTTAACTGCTCATATTATGCTCATGCACTTTTAGAAACCGTATTATTCTGTTTGATTTTTTTTGAAAGCTTCGTCTAACCCACGTCATATTTGGAAGGTTCCTAACTACCCAAGTATATTGCTTACACTGTGTTATGACGACGAGCTATAATATTATACACTATTAACACTGCACTGTACAGGCATACGACTGCATTGCTCAATTTATAATTGCTTGGTTCTCACGTCCGTGTATTTTTGTATCTAACTTTTATATGGTATCTGCTATCTGATTGTGAGCCTTGTACTTACGTAGGTATATTGAATTGGCATATTAGGTGCATGTATAGTACTGGCATTGGCTCTAGCATCATGGTGGTGGTTACTGCTGTTCTGTTCTGTTACTGGTTTGCGTTTCTGTTCTTCTGTTCTACGACCGAGAGATTGCTAGGGAAGTACTACTACACTGGGTAATTATATATGTATAAGCTACCTATGTGCTTACATGGATGTTAATAAAGGGAATTTGCTTGTTTCGTTCTTGTTGTTGCTATCATAATAGCAAGAACAAGAACAGCTCTGTAGAATGGATGGTGTGCGGTAAATGTGAAGGTTGGACTTATCGTTCTTCGTCTGTGGAAACTTACGCAGATAGAATGGAAATTCTACGTTGGTCGCTGTAGTTTAGCTCTGCATATTTGTGAACTACATATGTAAACTTTCCTACACATGTTCATTGTAAAAACATTAAAATTTACTTTATGATTTGAGAACTATTTTTTATTCTTTTTATTTGTTTGATTTTGATCCAATGGAATGGAATGCAATGTAGTGAGCACATTTGACAGACGTACAGGCTCAGAATACGTCCTGCAGATATAGGGAATGGAGAGTGCCTACCTCTTTATAATACTGGTAGTGTTCGTTTTAAAATACGTATTTACAAAGTATGTATTTAAATTAAGTTTGAAGTTGCGTAATTTATAATTAGTTTCATGTTTTCAATTAATCCGTAAAGGATATCATAAAAATGATTCATAAACCAGCAGAATAATGTGGTACAATTGAACGAGTATGTAATTACACGACTCTCTTATCCGTGTACAAGTGGTGTGAAGATGACTGTAAATTTAGTACATACTTACAATGATGTATGTAGCTCCCACAGGTTGCACTATATAGTTTTACCTAGACGTAGAGCCCATCTCTATCTGTTTGCTATCATGTCTCTTGTCCGTTGTATGAGTGTGCGAAATAAAATATCTAGCTAAGTAAGGATGAATGAGATAGAAGGAAGGGTAAAGAGATTATCATGTAGGAGTGCTTCTTTTGACGAAGCCAACAACTGCAAATTAAAAACATGGCAGCAACACCGCACGATTGCACTTTGTAACCGTAACCCATGCTTTGAAGGAGAGAATTCAATCGGTCTCTGACTCAAATGATATTAAGTACGATGATCGTGTTTACAGATTGTGTTTCTTCAACTATCTGTACTCACCTTTGATTGAATTAGGAATTCTTCCCTTCCAAAAAATGTGTAGTACATCCCTCCGGACCTACCTGGCTAAATTTATAACAACTTGCTATGAAAAAAACATTATTCTCTGTACATTATTACCATCCCATTAAAAATGGGTAGCAAGTTTAAATAAGTTCTCTGTCGGTTTATACGCATAGACATGTATACATATACCCGAGATACATTTTGAACATTTTTTTGATTTAGTAGCTTTTGATTGGCCTGGCTTCTTTCTGCTCAAGTATTTTTATTGCTATTTATTTCCCATGAAAGGAATACGGTAGGGTGTATTCTGGGAATGTCGTAGTCGACTGTTGACAGTCGGCTTGGAATACAAGATCGACTGCGACTTCCACTTCGACTTGGAAAGATTTTATTTTATTCCTGTAGACATTCGACGGTCGGTCTATCATGACAATATTGCCGACGGATGATTTATTGGATTTTGTTTTCTGATCTCGTTAAAGTTTCTTTCCAAATGGCAAATGGTTTAGAAGAAGTTCAAGGAGATGAAAAGTTTGAGCCTATAATAATGTAGTACGGAGCTGACGAGAGACGAGCAAGACGAGAGAACTCTACTCCAAGAAGTGTTCTTCGTCTTCTTTCGTCTCACAAGCCTTACTCTTCAAGACTTCAAGTTCGAGACGAGATCTCCGCTGAGCCTTCAGCAGCAGCAGTACATAGTGCGATGGCTTCACTTGAAGTTTGAGTTCGATTCGAAAATTCCAAGTTGCAAACTTTGCTGGATGCTGAAATGCTGATGCTTCTTACTTACCTACATGTAATGTGGATATGTAGAGTCTGCACAGTTCAGACATTACAGACACACACAAAGCAGACAGGTTTGCTCTGCTCTCTGATCTTTCCTTCTGAGTCGATGAGATGGGATGTGATGTTGGAGTGAACTTCTTGTTCCGAGGGAGAACTTTCTCAGAATTCCACAATTCGGGAGTTTGAGAAATGTTCAAGAAAGACTGGGAGCTGTGGACGTGGAGGTTTGGATTTTGGATTGGAGGTAGCAGTCGTAGCTTAGTAGTCAGTATTCAGATTTCGTATTGATTGACGACAAAGGAGACGAGTTCTTTTCCCTTCGACTGTCTTTATCTTTCTGTCTGCTCACAATTTCCACGCTTGTTCTTCCGGCCGGATATGCATACGGCACACAAGACTATTACGACGGCCGTAACACATGCCTTGTTATTGTTGTTGTTATTATTTCTCTGGCTCGTCTTGTTTTTATTTCCTTTCAAAAAGTCCCATCTTTGTCTTTGTCGGCATTTTATGAAATCACCAAGACAGAGACGCTATTGAATTGGACGTAACGCAGCCTTACGGCACTCTGTCGCGTAAATAAAAATAGTCATTACTGAGAGATTACTCCGCAGAACTACTCGTATAAGTATTAAAACAAAATCGCTATTTAAAAAGCGTATCTTTACGCAGCAATGTGTTTTTAAAGAATTTAGCATTTTCAAAGCTTACTTTTATAGCTTCCCAATTTGACTGTTTACTATTCCACTCCTTCGTACTGTAGTGACATTAATTGGGCATAAAAATTCAAGACCAAAGCTCTTCCATCGCATGTTAAATCATTAAACGATAAAGCTCAGGATTTTATACGGTTTTTATACTGCCGTGTTATTTTTTACCCGGCTGGTTGGCTCTGTTCTTGAAGGAGAGATGGAAGGACATAGGTAGGGAAGTCGGGAGAAATGGAATTGATTGATTCGTTTTAACAACCATAAAAAGACGTTGATAGTAGCCAATTTGTTCTTGTACTTTTCCGTAGCAAGTACTTTAAGAGTTTTACTTCCATTTCGATAAACTAGTGAAGGATTTTCTCTCTCTCTCTCTTTCTCAAAAGGTGATGATGATGGAGACGAGCTGAACTTGACCGATCCCATCATTTCTTGTTACTCAGCGTGTTTCCAAATGGAATGTAAAGTGATGATGTGGATTTGGGTGGTTCGGTCTTTTCCTTTCTCTTCAGAGACATTATCCTTACGAGGAGTAGGCCTTCCATGTGCAGTACGTGGGCTTCCCGTGACTGGAGTGACGAGGAGACTGGAGCTGGGACTGCAGAAATACGCAGGTACTGGTGCTGTGCTGGAACTGCTTACCTTGGTTTGGTTTTGGGAGATTGGTTGACTCAGGACAAGGAAACGAAACGGCTCACTTGCACCCGCACCACGCCACGCCATGCCAGTCCATGCTTTGCCACGCCACACCACACCATTTTGATTTTATTGGTTTGGTTGACAGGCTCGGGAAATGGAAAATTTGAGTAGTGGAAGGAGAACCACCTTAGAAAATTCCTTTATGAGCGACCCTAAGTCCATGAGCCGTGGCATGAGTTGAGTCCATAAGTATGATCCATATTTTAACCCAAGGGTCTCACTTCCAAAGATTTATTGCCCACAACGCTACCGATTTTGTCTCCGCACAAAAATCTCTACATATATTATGACAAAGAAGAAAGACCGAGTGATTGGCTTCGGAGAGCGTTTACCTTTTTAACCGAACCAAAGCAAAACTTTTTCCCCTTTATACATAGGTATCTGTATGCTTTCTTACTAATACTATGTAGGCATGTATACTGTATACTCAGCCCACTCACTATTTTATGACCCGGCAGACAGATATCTCGTTTTATATAATTGTCCCCTTTTCCAGAAATACTAAACTTGTTTTTATTGTCTGAATGTTTTTAAAAATACAATGCATACAAGCACCTACCTAGTTGCTTCAACTTTAAGTGGAACACACGGTTAAACTTATTGAAAGTTAATCTGTATTATGCATATGCACCTTTCTGTAGCAATTGCAATGATAATAAAATGCGCTGGGTAAGTGCATACAGCGACGACATGAATGCATATAGTGCCTGTGTATGTTTGGATCTTCAGGTCTTCTATTTTTATTTATCTATAATATTGGTTTCCATTGCAGCTTTTCGTGTATGTACATAATTATTGTAATTATAAAATGTATGCACATTCTGGCGTCGCTAAACCAAATGTATTATTCATCTGTGGTACAATACGAGCATCCTATAAGGAATATGCCGTCTACAGTTTGGATTAAGTATGCAGTGGGATTAGTATACAGAGGCAGTCAAATAAATTTCACTTCTAGTGGTAGTGGTAGTCAGATTATAAAGTCGTCCACTGTCTATGCAGCATCCGTAGAACAGTTGTAAGTTAATTATCCATGTAGATATTGAGATTGACGCTGAGTAGATCGCGTTAGCGCTAATAAAGAAAAGAATTATTGATGAATACAAATACAATAATTGCCAAAGAAATACATAAATTGTAAAAACTGAATAGGAAATAATGAAATAATGGCTGTAATGGTTGGTAATGATGTGAAGGTTCAAGTGTCTAGAGTGTTATTACAGTATACTGATAGAGTGTATTGTCTATGTGCCATATCTATATACCAGCGTTCAATCGTGGTATCTATGCATCTCTCAATAAAAAGTATTGGATGTGGATTGGAGGATGTCGAAGCTGATGCTTGAGGACATTAATTCAGTATTCAGCGTTCTGTATTCAGCTTCAGCATCATCCACATCGACAAACCGTTTTGATTGTAAGGTGTGGTGTGGTGTGGTGGTGTGTGTGGTATGAATGATGTTCTTGGTTGTTGAGCATATGCTACACTCAGCTTCTAACCATCATCATGTAAGTAGTCACCTATGTGTACAAAGGTACGTATACATCATGCACAATCATCCCCCGGTTGCCGTAATTCGGTCGCTCCGTCCTTACTTTGGAGCCTTGCGTATATGAGGTCATAGGATTTTCGTTTGAAAAGAGCTTTGCAAAAAGGGAAATATTCTTTTTAAAAACGGTATAACAAAATAAACGTTTTCCAAAAGGTAGATTATAACTGTTTGAAACCGTGTATAACGTAATTTTAGCATTACAAAAATTCAAAAATAAATTTCAACTTTTTGAAGCAGTGTAAAACATGGCATGAGCCGTATCGAAAAATGCAAAAATGAATTTAAACGTTTTTAAACAGCGTAAAACTACACATTTGGAAAAATTTATTTCTATAACGCCATACTTGAGTGGTCCCTTTCCCAATTTCTGTGTCTCTCGCTACTCCCCATTTAGCTACATAAGAACGCAGAAGATAGCACATCAACCAGTGTATGTATAAGTTTGAATGTACCTAGTACGTAGTGTACGTAGGTAAACATAATACGAGTCTCTACAATTATTATCACTTCTCGTTTTAATCTTCCAATCTAGAGTCTACGGGATGGCAGAGGGCTGTGCTGTGCAAGTGTTATAGAGTCGTATATGTTGTAGTGTAATAAGAGTGTAGTTGATAGTAAAAGACTCTCGTGCCATTGCATTAGGGTATTAGGATCTTTAATACTTGCCATTATTAACACGTTCCGAAAGCCCGTATCCTTTGTACTAGTATTCTGTGCAGTGGCATTAACTCTCTGTATTCCAACAACTTTCCGTCTCGTTCTCGCTCCCCTTCATCCACACTCGAACACACAGACACACACATCAGATCGCTTCTCCTTTTCATTTCGTTTCATTTCGTCTCGTTGGTTGGTTTTGGTCTTCTCCTTGGTTTCGTTGACATCGTCATTCGCATCGCCGTCGGAAGTTGCATGCACATCATCTCAACTCGACTCAAAACCTCCATGGCATGACACTCTTGGCTTGGCTTTGGGTTTCGCTTTAAGCTTGGCTGACACTGGCTGGCTCTACGGAGTACGGACCGACACATAATAGATTCACGAGTACAGATAGGCATACATATGTACAGAAGAGATGGAAGGAAGCTCGTAGCTCCCATTTATCTGTATCCCATTTTATGTAATGGATCTTCTAGTCTCTCCAACAACTGTCTACTAACTACGAGCAAGTCCTTCCATTCCAATGCTTCGGATCCAAAGGAGCTGGGGTTCTTTCAAGTATGACGTCATAGAAATTGATTCTTTAGATCCGGTATTATCATATTTTAAACTGCTTGAAAAAATGTAAATCTATTTTGGTATTTTTTTAAAAGGTCAATATTGGGTTGTACACAATTTTAAAAAGTTTCAGTCTATTATTGATTTTTTCAATTTTTTTCTCAAATCCTAGAACGTCATAATTGCAAGGATCCTAGCTACGAACATTAACTTAGTAAGCAGGCGAAGGCATTTGGATGGGGATGGAAATAATGGAACTGAGCGGAGAAGATATAAGCGCCATTGTGCGATATATACGTAGTGATAGTGGTATAAGGAAGGGATCTGTGTCCATGCTACACATACCTACTCTTAATAGGAGTCTGGGTACCTATTAGTCTCTGCCTGTATAGTTTGCAGTTACATCGTTTACGCTTTACCCGTCATCATCATCTTGCTTTGCC
The DNA here is from genome assembly GCA_034695205.1 of Dicyrtoma fusca. NCBI lineage: Eukaryota > Metazoa > Arthropoda > Collembola > Symphypleona > Dicyrtomidae > Dicyrtoma > Dicyrtoma fusca. The sequence goes on along the minus strand of JAQFZC010004266.1, from coordinate 7,015 downwards.
TCGCCATTATATGGCCAGCCCATACGCACACTCTCTCTGCCTCTACCTTCCAGTAGTTCCACAATTCTACTTGAGAATCAACTCACACACACACGTAAGAAGAAAAAACGAAAAACAATAAACGTTAATATCTCTTCTTCTTGTACTTTGCCTTCTCTTTGTTGCCTCTACTGCGGCTCCTGTCTCATCCAGAGACTTGATGTATTATTGTAGTTTGGGATGACGATGACAATGAAGATACGTGGCGAGGCATGGTAGGTATGTACATTTTTCAGAAAATGTAAAAGATAAACTAGTACCTACAGATAGGTTTACACGTCAAGAAAGTGTAAAACAATCTAATTAAATATTTTTCTCAAGGGGTAAAATTTACTAATTTTATAGCGTTCCTGACAAGCCCACGCACAGACGCACTGAGGTTTGTAGGCACGTTTGCCAAAAGTTAATATTACCGTATTTCTTCCAATAATTCCCGGGGGAATTATTTATTTTTTTTTAACTTTTCAGAGGAGGGAATTAATAGAGAGGGGGAATTATAGGAAGAAATACGGATGTGTCTAAACTTCTGCCTGACGGAGTTGACTACTTGTGTAGTTTTTTAAATGTTACTCGCGTACCTACGAATTTAGGGCATTTTGCGCGTTTGAAGAATACATATTGTGGAGCTTCATTTTGTTTCGTAAAGTTCTTGAGGCACAAGTATAACCAGTAATTGGTTGTAATTGTGGTGATTTTAAAAAATGGAGTAAAATGAAGTAGGTAGTTTATGAGACCTTTATATAATGATATAGGTCTATAACTATTGCACAATATTTAATGTATTTATTTTGATATGAATGGTGTTTTTCGTGTGTAATTTATTGCAGGTATTGTTGTAAAATATTTGCTATACTTTGACGTATACGAAAATGTACACGTTATGTATTACCTAGGTGTTAAAAACGTGACAGTATAAATTGGCTTCATATTTTGATTGTGAGCTGAGTTAAAATGGAATGAACTTGACACTCGACATCGACACCAATCTTTAACTCCAGTCCGATCTACAGTGTCTACACTAATTTAAAATGAGCTGCCAAAAAATAAATTTCCTTCGCTGATACATACAGCCAGTGTACGCTCTTATGCTGTACTGTACCGCAGTTTTCACCTGCTAATTGAGTGATTATATGCACATGCTTCGTTGGCTTTACGTCTCGCCATTATTCATTCTCACTTAAATCTACTGACAGAGAAATGGAGACGCAGAGTTGAGCAGCTCATAGATTCAGTTATCAGCTTTCCTAGACGTCCCTTTCCACTTTTATCGTTCTATATATTAGCGAGTATTACACTTATGTGATGATAACTATACGATCTTAACAAACCTAAAAGATGGTAGACGTACGTAGCTGGCATATTGGGGCTGGACTTTATTGTGCATTGGAATTGGAAGCAGACTTGTATTATGGAAGTGTCTGTAGACCGTAGATATAGATACAGATATAGATTATATAGACATGAGGATTGGATAATCATAATTTTATAGCGAGATAATAAAGCGAGAGGGTGATAGTGATGGAGGGAGCGATACCTTGTTATGATCTCTCGCCTTCTCGCTAGTCAGACTTTGGAAGCAATGCCTTTACTTTGACTTGAGATTGTGTTTGAGTTTTTGAGCATCATCATCAAGTCATCAAGCCATCAAAAGAACAGAAAAGTGCAGTATAAAATAAAATACCCTTATAGTAATGATCGTGATGTAATTTCGTAATTCAGTAATTCTGTAATCATTCCTTCATTTTCTTCACCCTGTTTTTCATTTTGCGTTTTAGTTTTAGTTGCAGTGTACATACAGAAAGTGCATGAGAGTCAGTTATCGGCATCGGTGTGAAGCATGTATGAGAGTCGTAAAATCCTGAGTACACTTATGCATATCTACTATCTACCTACATACATACGTAGATTAGATGTTCGCATTATAGCATCATACAATGGCATGTAAGGGCTAGGTGCTAGTAAAGTACTCAGCACATTTTTTTTAATTGTACGTATATATGTATGTATACACACCTATGCACTTATGCTGTCTGTAGTTTGATCTGAATTCCGCCAATTCACAAAATCACTAATCATCATTTCGGGGTGAGAAGTGTGAAGTGAGAGATTTAATGAGAAGTGAGAATATTAGGCAGAATTTTGGATGGTGGGATGGATCGCATTATGTAAAGATTATAATGGAATCTCTGGCTTTATGCTCTTCATTGCTTTAAGTTTCAATTTCAATCCTCTCACAACTCAAAAACTCACAACTCTATATTATATAAGCTATAATTACGTTATTATGCACTTGCATTCATACGTACGTAGTAAGCTTCAGTATATTATTACCATTATCATAATTCGCTCCCGTATACAGCTGCTAATTTCTGATTTTATATAAAGCAATAATTAAATTGCATGTGTACCTGTACTCCTGTACATGTATGTATGTAAATTGCTAAATCTAGGCCTCAAGGCTTGCTGTGTCTTCATTTAATCTACATGCAATCCATCTGCACTTTCCTGGAGAATTAGATGTACCTTCTAAAATGCGTTTTGGTCATTTTTAAAATATGAAAAATGCTCTTTCTAAAATTGTGTGCTGGGCGGCTTGCATTTTTGCGAAAATGCAGATAGCATATTTTGAAAAGAGAGTATGTACTTTGACGATGACTGTATAAATATTATATCTATCTATGGGCATAGTTTAATCTGCGTGCTCACTGAAGGGGATAAAAAGGGCTCAAACTACATTATTGTGCCTAAGTACTACGTAGGAAACCTAGCTACATTATCAAGTTGTTCTGGGTTTTGTCGTGTGTACACATTATGTAGTATTATTATAAATATATCCAGTTGCAGATATATACGTGCATAGGTATGTAGATGTCTGCCGTTATCGCAGATTTAATAAAAGCAAAAGCGGTAGGAAGATCAGTAGTAGTATGCAGTAGTAGAGCCACCAGACAAGCACTACAAAGCAGAGCAGGGCAGAGCGAAGCTAAAGGATTTCAAAGCATGATGTTCATCACATTAAGATCCTCCTTTTGGCAAGGTTTTCAAGTGGATTTTACGAGGATAGTAATGTTGATGTGGAGTATGAGTTTGTATGAGGAGAGGATGTAATGTAATGTTATGTTATGTTGTTGTAGTTTCATTTTTCCTGAAATTTGTTCAAGCTGAAAGCTCATGGTAGACAAACATGAATAGGTTCCTTCTTGGATTGGATGTTTTATCTTCAATGTTGAATGTTGAAATTTTCGGATTGCATTGCAAATATACGATCTACAATACTAGGTACATATATTGCACGCAATATAGGCATTGTACACAGTACGTATAACATATTTAAGCATAGCTTACTACTAGCACAGCTACGTCTACCTAGAATGGATTCGCTGTATAGATTTTATACTTTTAGCTTTGATAGTGTGAGCATGAGCGTTGGAGGATTGGACATATCCGTAGCATACCATCTTGAATTGCATGAGGACATAACAAATAGCGAAGGAGCAAAGGCAAAAGCAGTAAAAGAAGAAGGGAAGCGAAAGGATTCTTGATTCTTCATGAGGAGGCGAGAAATGTTGGAAATGTTGTTGGAAAAAGAAACTGAGACTGAATTGCTAGTTGGGAGCAAATATATAAAATTGAATGGTCTCAGACTCTGGTGGAACAGACGACTACAACTGTGCGGCTTCTCTTTGTCCAAGACCAATTTCAGCATCACACACACACAACCACCACCTTTATACACAACTCTGTATACTTTGGTTTAACCATGCCTGTAAAAGTATATAGTATAATTATATAACACTATCTGTATGACTTTGGTTTGGTTTTGGATTTGGATTCGGCAGAGCTCGGCTCAGTTCATATTTATTATAAGCTCCAATGAATCCTATTCCCATTCCAGTGTCATGAATACCTCCGTACACAAGCATAAAAGCATGGGTACCGATGCACCTAGCGTATACTTGTGTTTAGTGCACGTTCATGTTTGTACCCACATTTGTACATTCTGGGAAGCCATTCAACTAGGACGCCAATTGATTTGATTTAGGCTTACAAACAGTTTTAAAAAATGGCAAAAATGAAACAGACTCACAAAGTTTAAGAAACATAATATTATAGCGTTTTCAAAAAATGAAAAAATCGATTTAAATATTGTGAAATCATGGTATTCACACATTTTGAAAAAGGCATTTCTATTACGTCATTGTTAAAATCCCCCTGACAGAAATTGACATATAATATTATATAGTTTCAGCGAGTGTAGTGATGTATTTGATATCCCAACTCAAAAGGAATCTCATGCATGGAAAGTAGAAGATAGCCGATTTTCGTATTCTGGGCTTCTCTCAACAGATTGAAAATTGCAACATATCTTAAGTTGAATTATGTTATCATCGCCGTTCGACAACAGAAAGCACGCAGTCTTTCCAGAATAATGCAAGATGTTTTGAAATAAAAATACTGAAAAACGTTCTTAAGGAAAAAACATTAAAATGTAGTGTAAGTAATGTATTTTGCATTTAGAAGGTAACGAGTAAGATCATTTTGCGCTCTCCCGGTCAGTGACAACGGCAACGACGGTATCTAATTCCACGAGATAAAATAAAGGGGTTGTGTTTAAATGTTCAAGTGTCAACTGATGGACGTGGGAAGGGAATAGATTGGAGTCTGGCTGTGAGATTTAATATTAGTTGGGATTCTGACTTGGGATCATCTCCTGTGTTCATACAACTGATACAGTGGAGACGTCCGCATCCACGTACAACCACAGTCGCCTACAAATACTTATTTACAAGTTTGAGTCTCATCCTAGCAGTGTCTTATGAGTCCGGCCTATCTGCATGCTCGTTCTGAGATGAGTACTGTGGAAGGAAGGGGATTGTGACTGTGTGAGTGTGTTGTGTGAGCTGAAGTGAACTTAGGTTTTGATTAGCTTGGGCTGATTCTTATAATCTTTGTATACATAAGTTGGACTTGGGCTTATCTTTCTTCTGTAGCCGTATTCCGTATCCATGCCAGTGCTTTACCGTGGCGTATCATTCATTGCGTATCGCATGGGTTGAAGGTTTAGAAGTGTCTACTTTGCGTGAGATTACTAGGTATGTGCCGGTACACATACATGGGTAGATACATGTAGGTCTGTATAAGTAGTAGTTATATGTACTGGTATCTACTCTCTTCTCAGTTGCACGTAGAAAGTATCAGTATACAAGTTTCCACTATGAGTGCCCCAAGGAGCCTTGCAAATCTCATGTCATAGGATTTAAGTGTTTAAAAACAGCTTTGAAAAAACGCTACACTTTTAACTAGTAATTTGAAGTGTCAAAGCACGATATTAATGCTTAAAAATTGTAAATTTAGATTCATGGTGTAAATCATACACTTTTTAAACAATGCAAACCGATTGAAGCTTCGTGAAACAGTGCAAAACGTATGATAGGCCTTTTAAAAAATTCAAATTGTTAATTTAAAATTTTTGAATATGTAAATGTAAAACAGGTATTTACACATTTTGAAAAAGTAATTTCTCTGACGTGATACTTGAAAGGTTCCCTAGCACAGTCCATGGAGTAATAACCATATTATCGTCCATGGCAGTACGTATTAATACATTAAGCCCTGCCTGTGTGTACGTGGCCCAGAATGTTTTCCTTGTTGCAAAAGAGAAGAGCGGAGGAGAAGAGATAGCGATGGAGATATGGAGATAGCAGAGTGGATTCTCGGCACGGTATGCCATGCTATAGTATATGACATGGCGCAGGGATGAGTTGAGAGATAAAGAAAAAAGCAAGCACGGAGAATCTATAACGAATTTAAGCCTCAGCTCATTACTTAGCAACTTGTATGGTCTATGATGAGTTGTCTGTGCGTGTTTTTTATATGGGTAGTTAGTTAGTCCTTCAGCATGGCAGAGCTACTCATACGTATACTGATAGCAAAGGTTCGGCCTGCCTTTGGCTTGGTGGTTTTGGATTGCCTTTCATTGAATTGCTAATGCCAGTACTAGCTAGTTGACTTGGGCTTTGGCTTCAAAGTATGAATGTAACCATCTTTATTCCACTGTCACTATCTCTCACAGTATACTGTTCCTGTACGTAGGAGAGCTTGTTTGTACGTTTAGTTTGTGGATCTTCTGCCTGCTCTCATCTAATCGTTGTCGTCAGTCAGTCAAGCTATGCTTATTTTATGCATGGGGCCAAAGGCAGATGGTTAAGTTACGTTAAAAGTGCTTCAAGTTATATTGTAAATTATAAAAAGGAGTAGAAAAGTACAGTGCTGTAGCAGCTCCTGCCGGCCGTACCATTTTACTGATATGTATTATTATGCAGATGCATACGTGGAACCTTAGACCCATCAGCACACGTACACGCAAAGATCGGCAACTAGAGTCCAAATATTTTTCTTACGAACGAGAAATATCCAGACATACTTCTTACATACTTTTTTCTTGGAAACAAGTCTTACGTATTTCTTACTTTTCAAAAAAGTTCCATACATTTTTCCATACTTTTCAAAGGTTATTCTTAACGTAGAATAATGTTTTTTTTTTTGAAAAACTCCAAAATAGAGTATAATACAATTTATTTTGAATATAAGCTTGCACTATTTTGGCCAGAACGAAATTCTCAATGAAAAATGAGTTTTTGTAGTGTTTGTATGTACACTTTTAGCAAACAAATTTTAGAAAGTCGGTAATTGTTTTTTCATAATTTTTGAGTTTGCCTTACTTTACTCTCCTTCACTATTTTTCGCCATTCATTTTTATACCCCACTTTGTAGGGTACAACTTTCACCTTACTAATTTTTTAAGGTAATTTTGCATGTACGCATATCAAACCAAAAGCAAGTCAATTCCAAACTTAAACGAGTTATAAATAACCAAACGAAACTGTGAAAGATATAGTCTGGCAAGGACAATACTGGTATTTACCGGTATTAACCTGGTCCGGACAATACCTAAGATGTGGCTCTTACTGGCAAA
>JAQFZC010004265.1:0-16540 GCA_034695205.1 Dicyrtoma fusca | reverse complement strand
TTTAAAATTACCTTTGACACTCTTATTTAGTCGGTTACGTAAACAGTTACACATTAACTAAGTTTTACTAAAACTATAAGTTTACCATGATAATCAGATTACAACTCTCTCACTGCAATTTTGTGAGCCAAGGTCACCCAAGGGGTCAGTATGGCTACAGTTATCAGCTTATCCCAGTTCTGCTATCCGGTATTTAATTACGAAGAAAGAGTTTCAACGACACGCAGTGTCCACATTTGTTAGGTATATTAAACTCACAGTCCGCAGTCAAGAGTTGACAGTTAGCTAGAATTAACTAAACTAACTAACTAACATTCAACAGTTGACAGTTAACTACGAATTAACTAACCCAACAGTTAACAGTTGACATTTAGCCAAGAATTAACTAACGTAACAGTCAACAGTTAAAATTTAGCTACTAATTAATTAACTTAACTGTCAACAGTTGACAGTTAGCTACGAATTAACTAACTCAACAGTCAACAGTTGAAATTTTGCTACGAATTAACTAACTTAACAGTCAACAGTTGACAGTTAGTTAAGAATTACCTGAACTTACAGTTAGCTACGAATTAACTAAACTAACGGTCAACAGTTGACAGTAAGTTACGAATTAACTGAACTTACAGTTAGCTACGAATTAACTAAACTAACAGTCAACAGTTGACAGTTACCTACGAATCAACTAAACTAACTAGTCAAAAACATTTAGTTTTTACCCGTGTACTATTAAAGAATCGCGCATTATTTCAGCAAATAAGGTATTATATAGGTAGATAATATAGTCAAAACTTCTAATATCAAGTCCTTAGGATTCGTTTCCTTGTGGTTCCAATTTATATCTTCATTTTTAGTGTCATAGGCTGCATTAAAACATGCATACAGTTTTGTGCAATATATGGATTCCTTAGTTTACTCGCATTGTAAGTCAGATCAATCCTGCCATAAAAAGATAAAAAAATCTAATCCTAATTAGAATCCTTGGAAGGCGCTCGATTTGAAAAGTTCAAGTCCACTTTCTTTCCAATCAAAATTCGGAGAAAAATCTCTTTAAATAATAAAAAGTTGTGATTAAAAAGCATAAACCCGCTATCATATTGATCTCTGGACCCACCAAAGACACGGAGTACAATTGTTATGGCAACTGGTAAGGGAAATATTTTTAAATTATAACTTACAGAAAATAGCATGGTTCTTTAGTATGTACGGACTTGGCACTTAATGGAGTAAGGCGTAGCCGTAACCGACAAACTCATAGACTATGTCTCTTACGTTCAAAATTTCAATTCCAGAAAATTCAAATTCCGCCGGAAATCAAATTTCTAGCACTCTGAAATACATGTCGATTAATAAACAAGTTGTGGTGTTAAATGAGGCCAGTAATGACTCATCAAAACAAATTTTTTATTATTCTGGGGGTTTATTCAGTCCAATTCAAATGCACATACACAAGAAAAGCACAGAATTGTTTAACTAGTCTCAAAAATAGTGCTTAATATTTAAGATAGATTACACCAATTAAAATTTTGAACCACTTACAAACTAATAATAACCTATATAACTAGTGCTTAGCTACTAATAAATTACTAACAATCATACGTGGCAATAATTTAGTAAGGAAATATCAAGAAGCCCACGCTGCGTATATCGCGCTGTAGTTAACAGAAAGACGGATTTTACAGAATGTCAGTCAACTCGGAATTAGAAAAAGAACTCGAACATGAAATTAATAAGGAACTGGACTCTGAGAGAAGCACTGGGAAGAATCCCGGGGCTGAGACAGTGGTGACAGCACAAAAAGCACAGGCTCCTAAAAAGGACAGGGTCAAGTACTCAGATGCTCAAAGGAAGCGGTACAAAAAGATGAAAGCAGCAACGGCTGCCGGACAACAGTGGGGGCTCAGTGGAGGTCAAGAGTATCATACACATGGAGGTCCATCATCTACCTGGCCGTTTTTAAACAACTGGGACCCAACAACCCAACACGATCCCTACATGTGGCAAGCCATCTTCGGGGGATTGGTTCCGAACTTCGGTGCTCCAAGTTCAAGTATGCCTGCGGTTGATAATTCTGGGACACAGGCACTTACGAGCAATGCAGCATTGCAGGACTCAACTCTGGCAGGACCGACAACGGTACCACAGTAGACCACAAGGCCTGAATTTACTTTTCCACAAATGATGGGGGGATTCAGAGGCGTATCAAGAGGGGGAAATGCAAGCTCCGCACTAGGGCCTCAGGGTTACTATGGAGGCATTACGTGAGAGTTACTAGTACCAAGAGGTGGGCGCCTTCGTGGCGGACCGCGTAGTAGAGCCAGCAGGGCTAACTTAGCAGGCAGAGGCGCCGGCAGGGGCGTATCTAGAGGCGGGCCGCACGGCTACAACCAACGCTCTGGAAATGTAAAAACAGCGGACATCAGAGGCAGGGGTATGTTTCAGGGACTTACGCAGGGGTCTGTCAGTGGCGTACCCAGCGAAGTGGGCCCAAACCCAATTCCTCAAAATAATAACTGAGACTTTAATGTACCTCAAAACTCTACACAAGTAGGCATAACAACGGAGTACGCGGGAACAAGTGCTGTGGGACTGTCTACACCCAAACGAACCCGCGATATGCGCACTCCGTCTATAACAGACACAGTTGTCAAAAAAATAAAAGGTAACAAGGAAACAGATGAAGCAAAAAGGGAAATCAGGCTGTTCATTCTTTTAAAAAATGAACCTAAAGCACGGATGACCCTCAAAGCGTTCCAATTCTTTAAAAAGTCATGTCGGCCTATGCGACGGATGGGCAAATGAGATACCCGTCTTACGCATGCCTGCGGATGACAACACGGAACATGCTCTTAACACAAGCAAGTTCTCAATCCAAATACTAAATAGCTCACAGTGGAAAACTGACTTGTCAGATCGCAACAGAGACATTTTGTGCTTCACTGATGGATCACAAGCTAGAGACCATTCAGGCTCCGGTGTGCATATTGAAGATAGGACAGACGCAAAAACTATATGTTCGCTATCTCATTCATTAGACAGTTATGAGACTGTTTACCAGACAGAAGTAATGGCTATAATATTAGCTGCTTCTGAGCTGATATACAGGCACTATCTAAACAGGACAATTACGATATATAGTGACAGCCAGAGCACGCTTATGTCATTAACAAAGGCGACAACAAACTCCGGTTTTGTACGAGAATGTCATAATCTACTGCAACAACTTGCAGTTAATAACAAGGTCATTGTTACATGGATTCCAAGTCATAAAGGGTACAGTGGAAATGAAACCGCCGACCGACTTCAAGGTCACACACATGGAAAGCGAAGGAGGAACGAGATATCCCACGGGCCCTGAGCCAATTCTACCAGTTACGAGCAGTGTACGAAAACTGGCTATAAGACAGTGGCAGGAGAAGAAACACAAACGGTCATTGGTTGACCGCAAAGACTGCTGCTTAGCTAAACTTCTGACTGAGGAGCCACTATATGGCACTCGTTCATTGTCTAAGCTAACACGACGGGCATGCAGAACACTGACATTGATTTTGTCAGGCCATTGCCCGTTAAATAAGCATCTACATGTAACGCGATTAGTTGACTCACCTCTTTGCACTTTCTGTAAAGAAGATAAAGAAACTGTGTTACATTACTTGACAGACTGTCATCACTTTATGCACAAACGCATGCTACATCTAGGGTGGTATATAGGTCCTAGACTAAATCCGCATGTAATAATTAGGGAAGCCGCACGAAAAGACTTGTTAGCATTTATTATTGCAACAGGTCGGTTTCAATAAGGCTAAAATTAAACCTGTATAAGGGATAGCAATGGACCCAATATAGTGGTCTGAGCTTTTTCTGATTGGAGTTCAATCGACTATCAGAAACCCTGACAATACATACATACATACAATCCTCGTTAACATTACAGCGGATTTCTGATTAAAACTGCAAATACAAACTGGACAACGTTTTAATTTTAAACACTAATAGCACGTCCAAAGTAGAAGTCTTAAAGTAATAAATAAATATTCTTAACTTTTCGCGAAATGTCTCTTAACTGTTGACGATTTTGACTTTTGACCAATATGATTTAAAAATAATCAAAACGCTATAGTTCAGTTTAAGAAATAAAATAAAATCGTACTTTTCTGTTTTTTTGTCACATGACGACGAATGTCCTTTATAAGTGGTTTCAATTCGTCTACGGATTTGTCCCATTTACGGATTTGCCCCATCTACGGATTTGCTTAACTACGGATTTGCCCCATCTTTTACGGATTTGCCCCATTTCTACGGGTATGCTCTACCTACGGATTTGCCCCATCTACGGTTTTGCCCCATCATATCCACCCAAAAAAAAGTACGCAGCTATCATATCTACCCAAAATAAAGTACGTAAGTATCAAATCCACCCAAAATAAAGTATGCAGCTATCATATCCACCCAAAATAAAGTATGCAGCTATCATATCCACCTAAAATAAAGTACATAATTTTTGGTTGCTAAAAACCCTTGTTTTGAACGTTTTGTAATAAGCCACACCTTTTATGATTTCTCGAAAACAGGCAGCGGGGGCTGCCTAGGCTGCCTTTAAAATCCGGCCCTGTTTTTTTTGGGTGGATATGATACTTACTTACTTTATTTTGGGTGGATATGATACTTACGTACTTTGTTTTGGGTGGATATGATAGCTGCGTACTTTTGTTGGGTGGATATGATAGCTGCATACTTTATTTTGGGTAATTATGATACTTACGTACTTTATTTTGGGTGGATATGCCATTTTGGTGGTTTAGATTGGGTAGATGTTGGTGGATATTGGTAGATTGGTGGATATTTTTGGATTTGGGTGGATATTGGTAGATTGGTGGATATTTTTGGATTTGGGTGGATATTGGTGGATTAGGGTCGATTGAATAGCACAGCCCAAGGGGCTGTGCTATTCAATCGACCCTAATCCACCAATATCTACCAATATCCACTCAAATATACCAATATCAACCAATCCACCAATATCCACCAATATCCACCCAAATCCATCAACATCCACCCAATCTAAACCACCAAAATGGCATATCCACCCAAAATAAAATACGTACTGTCGCGGCCAGCCAGAGTTATGCAGAGCCAATTAGTTACCTGTGCCGTTTCTCCACCTCATACAGACCAGCACTAACTTCAAAACGTTTGCTCACGTGCACCCACTGTGGCAAAAGCGTAAGATTTTATTTTGCGGTATAAATATCAAACTGGACTCTAGCCAAGGATGCAGGTTAACACCGCACCGAAATACTTGCTTCGCTCGAGTACGTGGGGAACATGTGAGTAGTTGTTTTGAAGTTGGCGCTGGTCTGTATGAGGTGGTAAAACGGCAGAGGTAACTAATTGGCTCTGCATAACTCTGGCTGGCAACGACAGTAAGTATCATATCCACCCAAAAAAAAGTACGCAGCTATCATATCTACCCAAAATAAAGTACGTAAGTATCATATACACCCAAAATAAAGTACGTGAGTATCATATCCACCCCAAATAAAGTACGTAAGTATCATATCCACCCAAAATAAAGTATGCAGCTATCATATCCACCCAAAATAAAGTATGCAGCTATCATATCCACCCAAAATAAAGTTCATAATTTTTGGTTGCTAAAAACCCTTGTTTTGAACGTTTTGTAATAAGCCAAACCTATTATGATTTCTCCAAAACAGGCAGCGGGGGCTGCCTAGGCTGCCCTCAAAATCCGGCCCTGTTTATTTTGGGTGGATATGATACTTACTTACTTTATTTTGGGTGGATATGATACTTACGTACTTTAGTTTGGGTGAATATGATAGCTGCGTACTTTTGTTGGGTAGTTATGATAGCTGCATACTTTATTTTGGGTGGATATGATACTTACGTACTTCATTTTGGGTGGATATGCCATTTTGGTGGTTTAGATTGGGTGGATGTTGGTGGATTTGGGTGGATATTGGTGGATATTGGTGGATATTGGTGGATTGGTGGATATTGGTGGATTTGGGTGGATATTGGTGGATTAGGGTCGATTGAATAGCACAGCCCCCCAAAACGGATTTGCCCCAAAACGGATTTGCCCCATTTACGGTTTTGCTCCATTTACGGATTTGCCCCATCTACTGATTTGCCCAACTACGGATTTGCCCCATCTTTTACGGATTTTCCTCATTTCTACGGTTATGCCCCACCTACGGATTTGCCCCATCTACGGTTTTGCCCCAAAACGGATTTGCCCCATATTACGGTTTTGCCCCGTGTTACAGTACATATAAATGTATACCTGTGATTGAAGGATCTATTTTTTGTTGGGTTACATTATTTAGGGCTTTGTTTTACGCTTTTCGGGAAAACTTCAAAAATGTAGTTTTGAAGGTGCTAGTTTTGATTCGTTTATAATTGCCTGCATTTTCGATAGGGGCCGTTCATTTATTATGTAACGGGCCATGCGGTCGGTGCGGTGGTAGGTTGGGCAGGCCTATACTAATGCATTACGTACATAGTCCAAATTGGGTTACAGACGGTCGGTGGTTTAAAAATAAAGACCGATTAAGCGTTACATACCAAATGAATGACCCTATAGGGAGCGTTGTTGAAGTTCGACAAAAGCCAAACCGATTGCATTTATGATGGTTTTGTTTCAACGCTTTTACATGGCCATGCCATTGAATATTAGATTTACAAACACTAAACGCATTTGTAATTTGAATTTGAACCATTAAAAGCATTAATTTTAGACCTTAAAAATACTGATGCTAGGGATTTTATAATTTGCACTATAAATTACATGCGTAAAAATTATTTTGGCTTTTTACCGGGAATTTCCCGGGAAATCGGTACGGTCCGGTACGGTATGGGAACGGGAAAGCAAAATTCATTTCCCGTTCCCGAAAAGGCGGTACGGGAAAGAGTTGTGGGAAATAGCCTCTCCCGTACCGTACCGGACCGAACGAAGCTCTATCCAAAACGAAGCGCTGAAGTTCATAAAGCAGTCCTGCTGCTTTGAATTTTAATGACGCACTTACGATAAAAACAGTTATATCAAAAGGAAACAATCACTTAATCAGTTGATGGAATAATTAACGGAAACTTCAATTAACTGTAGAATTTTTAATGGAGCGATTGTTTATACTGAATGACCAAAAGGCGGATATCTTAAATAGACGGGACAGTGTGAAGATACTTTAAAAAATAGTACATAGGCGCCACCTATATAGTGTGCAACACAGTATTTCGCCAGAACTCGTGTGTTCGAGCCTCCCTTCGAGGGTCGGACCTCACTTCCTCCTTCAACGTCCCACCTGGGACATGGCGAGCTAGAATGGTCACTCAGTAATAACTATGACACTCGAAACCGGGCGACACTGCGTGTGGACTTGTTCTCTTACGAAGAAGGGCCTAAGATCGATGCAGATGCTTGGAATCCCGAGTAAGCTGTTGTTACGGCAATGTCTGCTAGTCCCCACAGACCACTGTCCCAGTACCGAACCGAGATCACGGGTTCTTCGGTCTGGGAATCCGAGTTCCCTTGCTTCCTTCCGGAGAAACTGAGTTGCAGATTCCGGAATCGGTAATTCCAGTCTCCCCCTTCTCGTCCCCGTCTCTGCTTCCTGGATTCACGATTCAGCGGATCGGGTCTTCGCTTCCTCCGTCTGAGGGGCGGCCTCCCGGTCCTCCGACGTGGCGGACTGACTCCTTCCCCCCACTGTCCGGCGTCACCGAGTCCTGAAACCCTGATCCGAGGATGTAATCTCTCACTCCCGCATGCATACGAGAAAGCGGTGCCCCACTACTAGTCTATCGTTCGGCGATGCAAGTTGAATGCAATAAAAAGTCAATTCTACTAATCCTCCAATTCTGCGAAACTGTTACTTTACTTTATTCGCATAAACTCACTCTCCCAACCCTCGGATTCGCTAACCCGCTTAGCTGCACGAATCTCTACAACAATTCCGTCAATAATAACTAATAACCCTAACTTACAACCTATAGAAAATAGTAACACTTGAGTTACTAATGAAATAAGAAATACAAATGGGGAATGAAATGGGAAAATTGAGCTACACTCTGTAACGCGCACCAACGATGGTACTTACTTGACGTACAGATTCGAACTACGGACCTCTCGTGCTGTTTCCAGTTTCCACAGCCCGGCCGTCCAGATCTTCGCCTGCCCCTCAGAGACGGGCAGCCAATCAACGCATTGCACTTACTAACTATTCTCCTCTCATTCTCCACTCAACTTATTTACAGCTAACCTAGATTTCCCAGTGACAAATCTCTTTGTCTTCCCCACGAACTTCGACACACACAAACCCTCCAGCCGCCTCTCTTTGTTATCACTGCGGCTGGGTATTAATAACTAAATTTACATGCATAAAGGGCCGACTTCCCATATTGCTACGTCGTACTCACTCGCTCATTCTCTATGCCCCTTCTCCGTCCCTCTTGGACTCTGCCAGCTCCTAGCGGGCAGGCTGAAATTGCCAGCCAACGTGATCTGCTCACCCCGGTTATTACAAGTGTAATCCCAATTTTTGATAAAAAATGCGCAATGGACATAATAACAACCGTTGATTATATAGAAAGCTTAGCTTCAAGCAATCGTAATGAAAATTTGAATAAACTAACGAAAGTTGTTTAAGTTGCAACAATTTTATGCACCTTGTAAAAATGTGCAAAACTCCCATTTACACTTTTCAACAAGTGTTGTGTTGTGTTGCTATCTTGATTTTTTTTAAATGTGTAAAAGTGGTACTACACCTTTTATAGGCAAGTATTAATCAGTTTTAAAAGATTGCATCAAATCTACATCGTGAATATATTGTGCATTGCATAACTGGGTTTCATATTTAGCATTTAATGCAATTTCTTTTTACAATATTGTGATAGTTAATAGTCTAAAGTTAAAGCGGGGCACTATTATTTGTTATCCCAAAATAAAATTGTTTCACTTTCTTTTTATATTGAAATTACATGACATTGCAAGCTTAATCTTTACAAAGCGGGCATGCTCTGTCAGGAAAATTAGGAAGCAAAGGAGGTTCAAAACTGCTAGGATATAAAAGACTAGGTAAATCTCCGAATCGGCAAAAGACAGCGGTTTAACCGGCCGCCGACCTTCATTCTCTCTAGATTTTGCATTTTGCCCAATAAATCGAATTCGGTCCCATCTTTCCCACAGATTAACGATTCCAGATTGATAAAGCACCTTTAGCCGACGGGATATCCAACGATGGTTCTCATTTAGCCCATCAGAGATCTCGTACCTATTAGTGTACAAAAGAAAGTTATCCTGAATGTGTCGATTATGCGCAAACTTTGTCCCGGAATTACGCGCCATTTCCTTCAAAAAGATACTCCAAACTCGGTCAAAGCTTTTATCGGTGGTAATAAATGCAAACTTGGTGTCGCCAGACTTGGCATGCTTCTTAAGGACAGTGCCAACTTCCTCGGGGCAAATCAGTGAGGTATTCGCCCTAAATTCCGTCAATTTGGTTTTAACTTTGTCAACATTTTCTTTGACAAGTGTTGACTTGGTCAGATACATCGTAGCAGCAATTCCTCGCTCAACTCTTTCGCTAAAGAAGCAGTCATCCGCATCGGCAAAGTAACCTTGGCAAGCGCGGGCAAAGTTCCTATTTCTATTCGAGCTTAAAGTATCGTTCAAAGGCTGTCCACCACATTTAGGACCCTCATACAAGCGGCGGACGCCCTCGATGACAGTCATGTTCGTAAACATGATCGTGTAGAAAGCAAAGTTGTTAAAAGATTTGATGTACTTCCATTTAGTTTCGTAGGGAGACTGTATAAGAAAATCGGAACGCATGATCCCTTTGTAGCCATTTGTTAAAATAATTCCGATGAGGAGCCAAAGGACAAATACAAATTTGCAGAAGCTTACAAGTCTCGAATTCGAATTTGAATTTTTAAAATGGCGCAAAGGGTTGCTCGCGCCCTTTTCAATTAAAATACTGTAGAAGGAAAATACGATGGTAGCTATTAGGGACGGAAGTGACTGAGCCCTATTTTTTACTCGTGAAGCTATAAGGGAGACGAAAGCTACGGTAAGTGATAGAGACCCAAATATGGTTGCCCAGGCAAATGTTTGAAATGGAGTCGTATAGACATCAAAGGGAGCCTTTTTTTTCCAAACTCGGTCTGGTGTAATAAATTTAAACCCAGACTTTGTATTTGTCGGGTAGATTTCGTTTCTGTCGTCCAACCAGTCCATCATTGGAACTGTATGTAATTTGGGTAAAGTGCTCCTCGAGTATGATCGTCTTAAAGTGGCGCCATTCGTCAAGTCTAGGAGTGTCAGATTCAGATCGGACAGGAGAAATTCCACTGTAGCTTTATCGCTTGAGACGGAACTAAATGAACTACGAACATTCGTTGAGTTGAGATTTATTGACATGTGCCTCGGGACTGTTACTTGCCATGCCACTCGTTTCCCGTCGTCGATAGTTTGTTGGTAAAACTGGATCATTTTCGTGTAAAAAGTTGCCTCGTCGTCAGTAACGGCGGGACCATTCAATTGAAGCCAATTAATCTTTTCCTTTGAGCCTCGCACGGTCACATTTTTGGCACAGTACCAGCAAAGAAACCATGCTTTGTCGTGTACAAGTGTGAATATGGGTTGCACGCGCTCATCTTGCAAATAAAGCCTGTCGATTACTCCATGGACATATTCCTTAATAGGATCGCCTTCGATTGGAACATGAAGTTTTTGTAGGATGAAAATAAAATATTTTGGAAACAACTGGACGGTCACTGGCTCTAGGACAAAATACCGCTTTTCTACTGTATTGAAAATTATGGCCAAATGGGAAAAAAAATTCGTATCATGTAACTTAGCCTTTCGATTGTTCTGATGCGCAAAGATTTGTGTGCTTCCCACGAGAAATAATGTTGCAGAGCACTTAAGACTGTCCATCTTGTGTGTTAAGGAGTAGGGGATATGAGCATATCCGCCACTGAAAACTGCGGCAGATGAGTTCCACGTGTAGGTGTTAGACAGTATAAAAGGGTGATTGATATCTCGGTAGTTCGAAATGGGATCATTCGATAGCTGGATTAAGTGCAGGGAGCAGTTTTGATGGAAATCGAGGATTTCGTTTACATTTATATCTGGGTCAGTGGCAGTTTTATTTCTATTTAGTCGAATATTTTCGCCCAACGTTAGACATTGATTTATGAAATACAATAATTAAAGAGCCAGTGTCAGTGTAAATAAATTACAAGAGGATACAAGAATATTCATGTTGCCTTTTAGGAATGTAGTGGCGTGTCTTGTCAATGCCTTGTAGCCCCAAGAATAGCGCTGCTTAACTTTTATCTGGAGCCTATGTAGTTTTAGCCTTTTTTACTCTTTCCAGCTCCAGCTTCAAAGAGGAATCGGTTTAAAATAAATTTTTAATTTTCAAAAGTGCTGAAACAGCAATCAACTTCTTTGTCCGAATATACCCATACTCATAAGTGCGACATCGTTATGCAAAAATAAATGCACTTGATTCTTTTCGCAGTTTGAATTGCTTTCTAGTGCTTGTGGAAACACTAAAAAATGTACTTCGAAAAATTCTTGTTTCATTACTACGCAAACATGTATTCAACTGTCACTCTGTAATCAAATAGCAATTTTTTATTTGGTATATATAGATGGTAAAGTGCTAAAATTTAATCCAATCAATTATCGATTATTGAGGGGTAGTTTTTTTTAATAATTTTTAAAATTGTGTTCTGCTTTTACAAATTAAAATGATTTTAGTATTCCCCTCGAGATTCACTAGCATACTAGCAGTTCAGTAGTATTCACCGTCCTCCTCACTCTCACTACTGTAAGAAGAAGCTTCCGATTTCCATTCCTTGTACGGTTTTCTCTGTAGAAAAAAAAGTGATTGAGGTATTTACTTCATTCGTTGACGGTAGCACTCAAGTAATTTAAAAAACTTGCATATTTCAATCAATTTTGTAGTTGTGACACCTTCTCGTATTACAAATAACAACTGTACTCAATTCCTTCGCAGATCAGGGATTTTAAGAATAGGAATATTCCAAAATTCCCGGAGGTATTATAAATGGAGGGAAAATATTTTCCCACTTAAAAATTAGGAATACTTGCTTGGTTGACCATGTTACGAGCACATTTTCATAAACGGTCAAAACAAGCCACTATTACTTTAAAAAAGGTCAAAACTAGATATGAACATTTTCAAAAACAATCAAAACTAGTAACAAACATTTTAAAAACGGTCAAAACTAGGAATTAGCACCTTCAAAAACGGTCAAAACCAGCAACCAACACTTTAAAAACGGTCAAAACTAGGAATTAGCACCTTCAAAAACGGTCAAAACCAGCAACCAACACTTTAAAAACGGTCAAAACTAGGAATTAAAACCTTCAAAAACGGTCAAAACCAGCAACTAACACTTTAAAAAAGGTCGAAACTAGAAATTAATATTTTTAAAAACGGTCAAAACCAGCAACCAGCACTTTAAAAAAGGTCAAATCTAGAAATTAACATACCTACTCAAAAACAGGCTAACAAGTACGTATGTAACTATAACATTGTCGAAAAGGTCAAAAAGCAATATACATATTATCTTTATCAAAAACAGCCAAACAAGAAATATTACTGTTTCTAAAAGGTTAAGATGCTTAAAGCGACAATTTGGAAATTATTGTGAATTTGGAAGATCTGTCCAGGAATCGACGTTATTTTCCAAGTGTAAAGAATACAGTATAAAGAGTGCTAAAATGATTAAATCTTACTGCTAAGGCATCATCGATGCCCGTCCTCAAAGTTTCTTCAAATCCCGGTTGGGTGACGAAGATGTAGAGGGGGAAAAAGTCATTGGCTGTATTTTTTACTGCTTTCTCGCTCATTGGCTTTCCATTTTGCTTTGCGCCAGTGGCCGTGAAATCCACGTGACCAAAGTCAATGGACCCCCTTTTAAGCTCGTCTACCGTCAAGATCACTCCTGACTGCACTTCCAGTGTTGCAAGAATCTCAATCGCAATGTTTTTAGCTTTGAAGGTAAAAGTGCCAATGCCAGTGAAGGTCTCCTTCAGATTCCCAATGAGCACCCGAAAGTCTGCCTTGTACTTCCCCGTGATGACGGTCAAAGGGAACTCTATCGTGCATTCGAATCTCAAATCCTCTTTGTACGACAAGCTTAGAGTACAGTCCAAGGAAGGCTGACCGTAGAATTTCAATAGAACATCCCTGCAAATCATAATTATTCCCCTTTGTACTATTTTACCATAGAAATGACTAAATTTCGATTTGACACTCTATGACAGCTTACTTGAGCAAAAGCTTTACTTGCACCGGCCCACTGGGAACTATTATAGGAGAGACCTTGGGAATTTCGTAGGCCTGATCCACCTCAAGGTCACCCGGTTTGCTCGTCAAACCCAGGTACATGATTTCCGTGGTTAATTCCTCTAGAAAGAGAAAAAATGGTTTTTATTCAGTAAGTTTTAAAAAGTTTTGACAGACTTTTTTCCAATTTTTTATTATTATTTTTTACCGTTATAGGATCATTAATTATATGAATTACCCGGAGTGGTTTCGGTTGCCTCGTTGTTGGCCAAAGCATACGAAACCATGGCAGCCAATATTAAAATTCCCTTCATTTTTATTCCGTTTGTTTTGCACGATAGTTTGACTCCAAAAATAAAATTTAATCTAATACAATAAAATGCAGCTCTACAATTCTTGATAAACTGTTAAAGGAATTAACTTTGAAGACTGTTAGTTATCTAAATGAGGTCAGCTGCCCTATGGGTACATATTCCAATTTAAATTACTAATTAAAAACGTTGTATGCATTATTTAGTTATTATTAATACCGTAAGGCGACCGCGATTATGCAATATAAAATTTTCAAATTATGCATTTCCTCAAGTCGAATTATGCAACATTATGCAATTTTAGAATTTCGATTATGCAAATTATGCAATTTGATTATACAACAGTTTTAGCCAATAGTTATAATTTGTATACAATAAAATTTATTTATGTGACTTAATTTTTACCCCCGTGACCAGTAGAAATCACATAAGAATTAAACATTTAGGCAAATGACCCTAAAACGGGGGTAAAAGTGGATGCGCGTCACTCTGCACCTTAAGTGTCGAACCGTAATTCTGCTGACAAGGAATGATCAAATTAAAACAATAGATGCGTGCTATACATATATTTCAATATGAATATGATTTTCCCATTTACTTTGCTACTAGAAGATACTTCGGATCAGGAAAAGACAAGAATGATATAAAAAATTTTTAGCAATATAAGGGCGGGTATAATACCTATATAATAGTAACCGTCCTAAATGTGGTCACTTTGATTTTTTCGAACTTCAGCACTCGCTATCTTCTTACCATGCAAGCCTTCAGCTACGTCATACATACCAAAATTCTTGGCAGACATTTCCTATTCTTCACAAAAATTAATAGCAGCTGTTGTCTCAAACTGTGTAAATTATATCGCGTTTTTAAAAGAAAATAGTCATAGAAATCAGGAAATTACAAATGGGCCCTAAATGTTAACACGCCGAAAACCAGAAGATTTAGCTTCAAATCAGGGTTGTAGGTGCTCCTAAATATTATTTTGCACTTTAAATACATTTTTGGCACGTTTTGATTCCAGTCTTGCGACAACAAACGTGGTTACCTAAGCTTCAAACAAAAATTTTGCTATTCGTAACTACATTTTTTGCGATTTCCCCAAAAATGTAACCGAAACAGAAACAGAAATAGATAATGAAGGAAAGAATAGGTTTTACGAACACTGGCGTAGTGTTTAATAACAATTTTAATTTATTGTGCAAAACGATTAAAATTAGTTCGGTTCTTTTCTTCAATTACATTTTGTAATGTAAGTGTATAGGGATATTCATGGCATTTTGCTACCCAAACTATCAGTCGTCCGTAACAATAAACAAACAAATGTTTAACAACCTTATAATTGTTATAATATTGTTCAAACGGAAACTTTTAAAGTAATTTCAAACCTCTGACCTTGTTCAAATAAGCGAAACAGAGGGTGACCACATTTAGGACCTTACCCCATTTTTTGGCTGTTTTCGTTTCGATTTTATTTGCTAGCAACCAGAAAAAATAAAATCATCCGCTTTGTTTTGAAATAGTGTCTAAAGAACCTGTCCTCACGTGAATACCTTCAGCAAAAAAAAAGACTTCACTAAAACTAAAAAATATTGGAAATTGAATTTAGCCGTTTTGAATTTCGAAAAAACTTAAAACTGAATTTTGACTTTGTCGAATTTTTACGTTTTCGATTTTGTAAGCAGGAACTCCCAAATTATACGATGAAAAAAGAGGAGTGAATAGGCTTTCATTTGCACCCAAACGTAAATTTTTGAAGCTGCTGGTTCGGAAACGACAGCAAGTGACCACATTTAGGGACCGCTCACATATATTACGGTTATAACTATACCAAAAAAAAATTTTGAATAATTTTAAATAAACCTTTTTTCAAAGAGTCGCTTTTTCACTGGTTACCTTGTAAAATGCCTGACTTTTTTGTAATTTTCCCAAATTATGCAATTATGCAGTCGATTTTTTCAATTATGCAACAATTATGCATTTTGCCCAGCCATTATGCATTTTATGCAATTTATGCATTATAAAAAAAAAATTTCAACTTTTCGGACTAATCAGGTTGCCAATCGCTTAAAAAGTCGGCGACCGCGGTGCAGTAGTATCATTATGCATTTTATGCATTTTATGCAAAACGGTCGCGTTAATACACAATCAATACTTTTAAATTCTTGATCAATAAGTTGTGCTGGTTGCTCATCACTAGGAATTTAAATTTCAAATAAAGGAAATAAAAAATACATGCATGATTATAGTACTAATGTGTCAAACTTGCATCGTTACGAAATTAAGCCCCGTTGCTACCACGTGACGCCACCATTAAACACATACAAAGATACGATCTTGTTGCAATAATTGAAGGAAAATAGCCGATTCAGCCTCTTTGCATTTTGTACATAATAAATTCCGGAGTTGTAAATGTATAAATAATTCTAAAGTTTCGAAAACGCTGGGCTAGTGGTATTTGTTTATTCATTTATTCAAAGTATTAACCGTCATCATTACTTCATGTTCGTGTGATGAATGAGTCACCAATTTTATTTTTAGCGGATGCACTAAGCAATTCAGCTTCAAATCATCATTAAATTACCAAAATGAATGATTATGTACGAACTACTATTTTTTACTGGAATATTAATCAGTAATTTTTAAGTGATTCAATTAAGGTCACAAAAATATTTGCTATTGTTTTCATTCCGCAAACGTAACTCTTAGTAATGTTTCTACAACTAGTATATCCACACCAGTGTGGCTGAGTGGTGCAATGTAGCACGTCCTCAATGTGGCTACTGTGGGGTACAGCGGTTCAATTCCGTGTACTGGTAGCCTAAACACGCTGGCAGTTGCGGTGGCTGTATCAGTTGAGTCGGTAAGGTCTCGAGTGTGGGA
>JAQFZC010004264.1:0-16543 GCA_034695205.1 Dicyrtoma fusca | reverse complement strand
AGGTCCTCGGACCCCCGCGTACAATTAGAGACCCGCGTATTAATAGAGACCCGCGTAGTAAAAGAGGATTTACGGTAATTATTAATTATTAATAACAATAAAATCAAAATTTAAAAGTTGGAGAATTTAATTCTAAAGAGCTTCAAAAGGAATTTGTCAAAAGCTTTTTATTTTTGAGGGCTCAAGTCAAGTCTATAAAAACTCACTTGACTTCAAAATGATTGTCAGAGATTTTCTCATGCACATACAAAATTTGAAGCGTTTGTGTTATAAATAATTGTCGAACATAAAAAATATTATATTTTTTAAACAGTCCGAAGTAAGACTTTTTAAAATAATAGTTTGATTTTTATAATAAGCGTGTGAAGACAATAAATTATTATTGTTTAGTTCGTAATATTTAAGTACGGAGAGTTACAGATATTTTTTCAGGCAATTGCAGAATCTATTGGAAGTTCAGTCAAAATCCACCTTGAGAACCGTGGTAGCTTGAAAGATTACTATCGAAACCAAGAGTTTGTTCTGAGCAGAACTTTTGGACACGCCAACCGAAATGTTGACCCCTTAATTGAGAAAGCTTTAGACTTATATTTTACTGGACGAGCAAAGTGGCACCCGATACGTAAATCTTCTACAAGCGTGCTCAAATCGGTAGTAGTTGACAAAGTCCACAAGCAAAAAGGAACTATTGTAATAATTGATCAAACTTAATTCAAAAAGTATAATAGTATCTTATATTTTCTTGTATGTTGATTTTACCATAGTATAACTTTGTTGCTAGGACGATATAATGTTCTTTACCTAGGATACCAGGATCTATTTTTCGAGAAAATGTTTGTACTACAGTGACATAATATACGCTCATGTTTCTAGCATGGTAAAATTATGTAAGTACTTACAGCTTGTATGTATTTTTTGAAGATTATTATTACAATGCCATGGAATAGACACTCAAGTTGATAAACGATAAGACTAGGCGAAAATAAAATACGAGATGGCTGTTTTAACCAAACCATTATTAAAAACCATTAAAATGGCTATAAAAGTTAGAATATTAACTACTGCAATTATTGAACTTCTAAACACCGCGTATGCTTATATGCTTAATCAAGAGTTCATACAAAAACTTATACAGACTACCGTAGTTGTAATTTGATTTCCAAAAATTATTTCTGGCTACTAAAAATCCTTTACTCACGTTACAGTAAACCTAAACCAACAAGTGTAGCAATAATAAGTAGTATAGCAATTTAATCAAGTCCTATGCGTGAGAACACTTTCGTTCCAACTGTTTTATTCGTTCTGGGGTAGACGAGGAAATGGTAATTTGAGATTTATGTGGGCATCTTACAATTGCTTGTGTAGACCTTGGTTTTTTTCTTACATTATACACAGGTATGTATGACTATATAGTAATTTTAATAATAATATAATGATCCTTTAAAGGAATACAAAAGTGTAATCATTGTATATATATAAGTACCTACATAATTACTATGTATATACCTACATTAAATTTTTCAGTGACAGACAACTTAAAAGTTATTTGTATTATCTAAAATTAAGAATCATTTTAAGCTGACCAAAATACTATAATAACGAACGACAGTTTTAAAGACAGAAAACGACCTAATAAAAAAAATAATAATTTATTGGGTGTATGGCTTAAAAAAACTAAAGAATTAAAGAAGCAAGTAGGTACACTCTACCAAAACTATCTGGACCGCATCATTTTCGGAAAAAGTGAAGCCATTTTTACTAGTTATAATCGCATCATTATGATGATTTCTGACCTCATCATAATAATATGATGAGGTCCACATTTAGCCCATGTTAATTCCCTATCTTATGACGAAACTCATCTGGACCCCATCTACATAGTTCGTATCATTATGATCCATTCTAACGCATCAAAATGATGCGATTATAATATGCTTAAAAATGGCTTTACTTCTTTTATGATGCAATTATGATGTGGTGATTTTGTGCAGTGTACTTAGCAGGTATGTCTCCGTTATTGGAGAGTAAATTTAAGAAATTATTATTGAAACGGGAAATTTATTTATTATTAGGTACCGTAAAACCTCCAATAACTCCCCGGGGAATTAGCGCAAATTTCAACTCTCAGACCGGGGAATTATTAGAGGCCGGGGAATTATTAGAGGCGGGGAATTATTTAAAAATGAACGTGCAGATTTGTAATTAAGTATGAATTACATGCCCGCACTTGCTCTAGGAGTTCTTCTTGTGGACTGTAGAAAGTGCTCTGTGCACTACCGCCATTGTGGAACATGCACTTTTAAAATGCTTCTAATAATGTACCGGGGAAATATTAGAGGCGGGGAATTATTTCTGATTTTTTGATTTTAACCCGGGAGTTATTAGAGGTCGGGGAATTATAAGAGGCGGGGACTTATTGGAAGTTTTACGGTATGCATGAGAAAATGGAAACATTTCGAGTGCTTTGATTATGTACGACAGTACAGTGATTAATTCGTATGATTACATAAAAATTACATAAAATTAGCTAATAAAAATAATTAGGTGGATGGCTTAAATTAAACAAGGCAGTATATTACAATAATTCTGTTGATTACAGATTTTCCGTAGTCCACATTCGAAAGCTTTGTAGACAATAGATTTAAGACATTATTTGAATAGGAAATCAATTGCTGTATGATTACAAACAAGCTTGACTGATTATAAAAAATAAATGTAAACCATTTTGTTATACTAAGAAAAAACGGAAAACAAAAAATATCATATCACTAACATTTAATGTGGAATTTACTGTGATCCAGATCCAGCCATTTAGCTTATCTAAACGCTTTCTACCCGTTTCTTACACGGTGTCAATAATTAAGAGCGTAACGGTGGTGCGTGCGGTGCTTCAAAAGCGGAGCGATTTACGGTAAGATTCTGACATGTGCTGTGGCGTGCCAAAAAATTTAAGACGTCTGACCTTTAAATTAACTCCTCTGCCTCTATCCGAAAACGGACTCGCGAGGTACCCCGTCGTAAACGGCAAACGGTCTAGGGCCCAAGACCGGACTTGCTCCTTGCTGCCCCAGACGCAGAACTCGATCAACTGGAAGCAGCAAAATATATAAAAAAAAATGAATATATACATAAAACAATTTTACCAAACGACAAATGTAGCTGCACTACGAGTTTTATCAATTTTTTAATGTAAAATTTCAAACACTTACACAAACTAGGACAAACTAGGACCACAATTCAGCGCAAAACGCACTAAATAAAAATATTAATTGATCTGTAAGTCAGGAGACCCTTTTCTGGTCCACTCGTCCACTCTGTGGTGGCAATGTAATAATTGTAACACGAACGTATATTACAAATAGGCTCGTAATAATTCATTACGAGAGAGATCTGAATCCAAGTACAGCCAAGACGCAAGTAAAGCTGCACTAGCAATCTTCTCCTCTAATAAGGAGCCTAAGTATAAACAATAGTCAGAACGGCATGAATGCCGTACCTAATGACTATTATCCATTACACACTATAGTAACACTGTACAGTCTATATCTAAGAATATGGCAATATGATTACTATTACTAACTAGCAAGATTCAATCTATAGTAGGGACCGTTATGATAAATTTAAATGGCTCTTACTACTATTCAGAACGAAAGGTGCATACACCAAGTAGTGAATATAGGTAAGGGAATTCAAGAACATTTTACATACAACCTAAATAAAAACCATACTTGACAGATTATACAAAGAAGACGGCTTTATATGCATATTTAGAGCCGTTGAAGATTTAAGATTAAGATTATGCATAAACTAATATATTGGTAATTTTTCAAAACATACAAAAACTCGACCAACTCTTTTGGAAACATGAAAAAACTTGATTTATACTTTTGAAAATACGGAAATCTTGATTTATATAGGTATTACCTTTCAAAATATGGAAAAGCTTCATTTGTTCATATGTTTTGAAAACATTGAAAAGGCATTATTCATACTCATCCTATTAAAAACCCGAATTTGCATTTTTCCAAAAATATGTCAATAGTGCTTTGTGAATGTGAATCTGTTTCTATGTACCTACAGGATAACCCATAACCTTTGCCCCTCCCCCCACCCCCTCCACAGCCCAAACCAGCTAAGTCAATAAGTAATCATGTTTATACAACGGGTTTTGTTGAGCATTGCATTGCAAATGTAGCCCAGTTTCCAGGTTTAAAATCGGTTCAAAAATAAAAAAGTTGTGAACAAAACACTAATAAGACATTGTAAGCATAGCAAAACGGACTTTGTTTCAGTTTTTTGTTCATTCATAACTGTTTATTTTTTAACCGATTTTAAAACTGATTACTGTGATTAGATCCGCAACAAAATTGTCTATCCAGCACGCTGTAACATGATTGCACGACTTTGCTGGTTTGGGTCGTGGAGGAGGGGGGGGGGGGGGCGGGGGCAAAGGTTATGAGGATTTATGATTTTATAAAAAAATATTGAAATCTCTTTCAATTTTTGTGGATAAGCGTGGGTTTGGAACTTACTTACCTTTGCCAGCGCATCACAACATGCTTTTAACCTGCATACATAACAACTGGGAAACCATAGAAAAATGCTTTACAAAAATGATTTTTCTAGAAATTAGCATTTTCAAAACGGTAAGAACTAGGAACAACATTTTTAAAAGCATTCAAACCAGTAACTAAGACTATCAAAAAGGTCAAAACAAGATATTAACATTTTCAGAAAGATGTAAAACTATTAATTAATACTTTCAAAAAGTTCCAAACAAGATATTAGAACTTTCAGAAAGAGGTAAAATAATAAATTAACACTTTCAAAAAGGTCAAAACAAGATATTAGAACTTTCAGAAAGAGGTAAAACAATAAATTAACACTTTCAAAAAGGTCAAAACAAGATATTAGAACTTTCAGAAAGAGGTAAAATAATAAATTAACACTTTCAAAAAGGTCAAAACAAGATATTAGAACTTTCAGAAAGAGGTAAAACAATAAATTAACACTTTCAAAAAGGTCAAAACAAGATATTAGAACTTTCAGAAAGAGGTAAAACAGTAAATTAACACTTTCAAAAAGGTCAAAACAAGATATTAGAACTTTCAGAAAGAGATAGAGATACAAAGGTATGAAAAATGAAATACATTTTGTGGAGTCTACGATATGCGATAGTTTAGAGTTCTTTGGGTCTGTAGATTCAACGTATATGTAAAAGAGCGTTTTAACAAATAAAAGACGTTCAATCTACAGTCCCAAACCAAGAATGTTAAATCTACAGAAAGCAGTTGGGTAGGTGTCCGTAATTGTGATAAACACTTAATTGTGATAATTATCGTACTAGGTACTCGTTTTCAAACCGTTTTGACCACAAATTTCACACAATGTACTCTCAACTGCTGTTTGTATCAAAAATGAAACAGGCAGAAAATTCCATCCAGTTTTCCTAACAATAAAGATAAATCATCACAATTAGGTGTTTATCACAATTACGTGCACCTACCCTATCTACAATTTCAGGCAACCATTTTAGAGACCCTAATTTGGCTTGCCCGCCGGCCGACTTTTTAGATGCCTGCATTTTTTTTACAATCCGATGCCGATTCTTGATTGAGGCCCCGTAATTATTTGCCGAGGT
The DNA here is from genome assembly GCA_034695205.1 of Dicyrtoma fusca. Classification (NCBI taxonomy): domain Eukaryota; kingdom Metazoa; phylum Arthropoda; class Collembola; order Symphypleona; family Dicyrtomidae; genus Dicyrtoma; species Dicyrtoma fusca. The sequence goes on along the minus strand of JAQFZC010004264.1, from coordinate 10,902 downwards.
TGTTGGGAGTTTGGCAGACTTTTGTGTGTGCCATCTAGTTCTTGGGCGGCTGCTCATCTTCCAAGGCACCATCTTCCATTCGCAATTCCTCAATTTATTCATCTCTCGTCTACTCTCTTTCAGATCAGGGTCGGCTTTTTCGGGTGGTGGAAGTAAAGTACCGAATTTTTATCGAAATTTCAGTATTTTCCGCATCTCTTCCTTCCTGGGACTTGAAAAACATCCAATTCATTCAAAATGACTTTCTGGAGAAGTGCAGGACTCAAGTAAATTCATTATTTTGTTAATCTTGTACCCTATTTATTAGCTTCCGTTTGTTACCGTCTCTCTCTCTCCTGCTTACGTAATTTACACCTATTTTTACTTTTTACTACCTACAACCTACATTTATTAGCTCTTTACAAAATTAGATGACCGTAAAAATTCGTATTTCACAATGTGTGTAAATTATCGCGATTTTATTTTGGTACTCGGTTCCAAACACACTACATTTATTAAGTATAGTCCGTAGTATTTAAAAAATTATTTAATTCAACAATCAATATTAATATAAAGATGTTGAGAGGTTGCTGGAAATAATTTTTAGAATGAATGATGAATTATGAAGTAGATTTGATCGTTCATCTTGTTGTGTGAACGGGCTAATTCAACATACAACTGATACAACATTGGTAGGCTCTCGATGTAAAGATTTTACTAACTTGCCATGTTCATTGTTGAATGTTTAACATTTAAAGGGATTCAATTAAATTAAGCATTAAGGGATTGGAACTGTATTTAATTACGATCAACGAAGTACAATCAAGTATAGCAGCATAGGGTCTAGGCAGCTCACACATTTGTTACCTAAGTGTGACCTTTGCTCCTTTAGAATCTTACTAGGTATGTATGCAAGGTCAAAGGTAGCAGTAGCAGATTAGCAGTGCCTACTGTATAAATCCATTAAAATTTGTAGGACATAAAGAGAGACATAGTTTGTTGTTTGTGTAGTGGAAACAAAAAAATGAACAACAAATTATTCTGTCTTTCAAAACACTGATGTATTCTGTTCATTTAAGTTGAAAGTAGTGAAGTACGATTTTAAAATATGAACAATGAAATGTGAAGCGGGTATTTAATTAATTGGGAAAATATTTAACGTTTAGCTACATCCAATATTCCTCAATTGCTGCCCGTGTGGTGAGGAATGCCCTGAAGGCCGATGTCAAGGGTGACGTGGCCAAGAGGAGTCTCAGTCCTATTAAGTTCACCGCATGGAAGGATGGCAAACCAGTCAGTAAGTACAAAACAGGCGATTATTAATCTTACAAAATAAAATCGGTATTATTTAACGAAATTTAACCTATAATCAATGTACATAACTTCACTACAGTCAACCGTTCACAGTACAAACATCACGTACCTACACACACATCTACTATAAATTATGAATTGTAAATTATAAAATTATTCATTTTTGGAACATAACGTGAATGTGGTGGATTAGTAAATGTTTCAACTCGTTTATTTTTGTTTGATCATATCAGCTCAAAGTAATTAGGCCAGACCCCTCAAGACAGATCCGGGTACTACGTGAAAATTATAATTTCTACGAAATGTCGTCATTCTTAGGGTAATTCGGTTTCGATCATCGACTAATCAAGCGTCTGTGTTTTTTCGTGGTAGTATGTCTCGGTATTGGTGTTTGTGTGGTACTAAAATTCATTTTTCTATTTTGTAAGTTTTTATAGCAATACAATTATATTACATTTTGCGGGTTTGGAGCATTGCTCTTATCTTTATTAAAAAGTTGTAAGTTGTGAAGCTGTAAATGCTTATCATTTTGAAGGTAAAAGTAAGCAGTATCGATGTGTAATGTTACAAAAATCTAAAGTGTCCCTTTTTTATAAAAAGAAGTTGTACTTGCTTACTTTTTGATTCTTTCGAAACGAAAAAGTAAACTTTTATTCACCCTTCGAAAAGTTGTAAAAGAGAGTTTTTTGCACGTGCTCAAGTACTTCTCAATTTGGATAAAATATGTTGCAACTTCATTGAAATTGCTCTACGTCATTTCTTGTTTTCATGTCATCTTTTACTTACGTAGAAACTTGGTGAGCTAATCTTGTTTGTTTAAGTACGGATAATATTGCAAGGAATTGTTTCCATTATTTTGTTTTTTATTCTTTTGGATCATGTTATGATTTAGTTCTGTGCATGAAAACCTGTAAAATGGGTTTCGTAGAAATAAGTACAAATAGTAATTTCTGATTTCAGTATTCCAATGGAATAATCAAGCATGTACTCAAAAGTTGGTGTAATTTAAAATATAAATTGTACGATGGTTTGCGTTTTACTACAATTCTAGAAATGCAAAGAGCGTTTAATTGATTTTCTGCAGAGTGATTCTTGACTTCTTGCCTTGCCTTGACTCGATCTCTGTGTTATGTACTGGAAATATCTACAAAACTTTATTTGAAAAGCAAAACATTAATAATTTTTGTTTTTTTTTTCTTGAAATTTCAGAACAAGCAGTAGAATAATAGATGTGGATGGGTAGCAAGCTTTATTTCCTTCCTGTCATCAGATGTGAACACGGAACACCATAAAAATAAGGAAATAATATAGAATAATCTTATTCAACAATCAGTCAGTTGCAGATTTAAGAATTTTCGCCATGTTATTGTAAATAATGATAATTTGAAGGAGAAAGTAAAGCAGTGTAGTAAAAAAAAACCAGAAAGGGCAAATGGATTCCACCTCTTATGTGTAAATCTGTTGTTTGAAACCTATTTTTTTGTATTTATTAGCATCCAAATCCATTGCAGAATTGCATCATATTTACATTCAGATACCACTAGTTCATGGTCATGAAAGGTCGCACTTTTGATGAAGCATTCTGGATTCCTTCATTTGCAACAATTATTGCATTCATTTTTCATATTCATACTCGAAATTTTTGAAAAATGCAAAAATGAAACATTTCATTTTTGCATGTTTTTACAAGCAGTATGGTTTACTTGTGACGCAAAGCGGAAGATTTAAATCCTCATCGGTCATTTTCATCATCTCTCAACTCATCTCTTACTCTTAATTGATCTCTTCATCAATCAATTCAATCATCAGTATCATCCTATCATCTCTCATCTAGCGTAGGCTTAAGGCTTACGATGTAACTAGGACGTAAAGAACGAGAGTGGGCCGTGAGTATAATAAATAATTGGATATTTTGAATCGCTGCAAGTTAGCCGAATTGAACCGATTTGGGGGTGCAATTCGGTCGAATCATTCAGATTTTTGTCCAAGTCAGCCGAATCCGGCGCCCGAGATGGTCCAAGTTGGCCTAATGCAAGTTAGCCGAATGCCGAATTATCCAAGCTGGCCGAAACCAAATAGCGTTCGGATGGTCGCGCGAGCTGCCTCAATATGCTTAAATATACCAGCTAGCCGAAATCCGAACATAATATAAAGCTAGCCGAATACATTCATTTAACATTGGCCGAATATTTCGGATTTTGTCCAAGTTAGCCGAATGAAAGTTTTTTAAAAATTTTTATTTTATATTTAATTAATTTTTTTTATATTTCTTATGAAATATGTGTATATTTTGTTTTTTGTACCGTTTCAATTCATGGCTACTACTACTCATTGAAGAACGTCTATCTCTGTTTCAGTTTTGAAAAATGATCACAAAATTCACAAATCAAGGACAAATTCATTTTTTATTATTAAGAAGTGCATAAATATAAATGAACATTTCGTCACGACCATCACGTTTCCATGGCCGTTGCACTAATTATTGCTTACACAATACTATGATAATAATAATTTAAAAGTTGAATGGAAACTAAAAATAATAATTTCATTAATTTACCTTATTAAAAAATACAAAAATTTAATTCTGATTTGATTAAAATTATTTATAAAAATAAACTAGTAATCTCTTATTCGTAGCTATTATTTTTTACGTGCCAGAGCCTTTCGACCACTGTTCAGAGCAGAGTGTCAGTGCAGTGCATACCTCCCTGCCCTATGCGCAATGCAATGCAATGCAATGGTGTGCTACGCATTAGGTGTTTCTGGCTGCGTGGTGTTTTAAATAATACAAAATTACAATACATTTTAATTTGTTCTATGTCGTTGCATTCATTACTCATTACCATGATCTGTGCATGTGCTTACAAAATAACACGCTGCAGAGTAGAATTTTATTCCGGAAGGCTTATTGTATTACAGTTACAGAAGTGTCGAACTAAGTTTAACCCATTTGGGTCTACATAAAGGTTAAATAATTCCATGTTTTATTCGGAGTGACTAAATTTTTTGAGCTGTTGTTCAGGGTTCTTGTAATGCTAAGAATGCTAACCTTGAACTCTTGAAATGTTGTTTTTTAATGTTGTTTGGGGCCCTTTTAATAAAGCTTAGTGATGCATGTACGGAAAACAGTACTTGTAGTAGTGACATTTAAAGTCGTTTTCCCTAAGAATAAGCAATGGCGTCGCAGCGAGTTGCGACGGTGACGGTAATGAATTCAAGGAATTTTGAACATCAAATTCAAAATACAAAAGAGCTTCAATGGCTCCTAAAATTCCCATTTACACACTGTATAAGAACTTTGGGGCTCTTCTGGAAAAGACATTTTCCATTGGCCAGTCCGCCACTGGTATATATGCTCCTTTGTTAAACCAGAGACAGGGCGCCGGCTATAGCAAACTTTACCAATACAAAATACAAAGAGACTACTCCTGTAGAGGGGGGCGGCTATAAAGAGGCTTACTGGACATATACGTAAGTAATAAGAAAATAAAAAGGTAGTAGTAATAAATCGTGGAAAATAATACATCATATATTACACCTAGGTAAACAAGAAAGCTAATTAATATAAATATTGAAATGTTCAATCCAAAATACCGAAAGAAAGAGCAAGTAGATCTTCGGTTGCTATTCTCGCTATGAGTAAATTAATCATGTTCAGACAAATTTTCTTGATCTTGATTTTCAGCTTCGCGTAGATCGTCTTCAATCCTTCCCCTCTTTACCAACATGTTAGGGCACGGTTGACACGTACGAGGTCGTTTTTCCCCAGTTGCAGGGGCTAGGTTAAGTGGCGGCCTCGACACCGATCGACTTGCACTGCATGGTAGAACACTTGCTCTCTGCGTTAGAAACATAATTTGTAGGTACGGTAAGCTCTGTAAAAAAACTGATACGATATCCTACGCCTCAGTAGGTAGTATAGAGAATAAATTATTAGGTAAGGCGTGAGGTGAGGTAGAATTATATGGTAAAATGTGGGATTCAAAAGGACTCACCAAATTTTGGAAACGAATAATCACTCGAGATAATTAACTTTACTTCACTTTGTATAAGTATTAGTGAATATTAATCACTATTAAATGCGCTACGTGTTTCGGAGCTTCTGTCCTTCTTCAGGCGCTTGTATAAATGTATAAACTCCAAACAAACCAACAAAAAAGTAACGGATTGTGTGTGTCCGCCAGTTTTGTCAATCAAAAAGTTTCAACTTCACATCTACTACAAGCGCCTGAAGAAGGACAGAAGCTCCGAAACACGTAGCGCATTTAATAGTGATTAATATTCACTAATACTTATACAAAGTGAAGTAAAGTTAATTATCTCGAGTGATTATTCGTTTCCAAAATTTGGTGAGTCCTTTTGAATCCCACATTTTACCATAGTATAGAGCATAGCCATGCGCAAGTTAATTGGTGCAATATACTTAAATATAAATAATTCCCTTGTGCATGACGCCTGTTACGGCTTATAGACCTTAATTACGGGTGTTTAACAAGTATTTAATTACTAAAGTATCTACATAATTTGGCGGAAACAACAATTTTTCTTAATTTTTGGCCAATGCGGTCGTTTTATACGCCATTTTAAAGGAAATGGGCAGGAAATTCCAAATCTAAAGTTGGTTTTAAAATATGTTGATAAATTTTGAAATTTTTAGAAAAACGTCAAAACAAACATGAAAAAATCTTGTTTTTATGCACAAAAGTTGGTCAAAAGTTAGATATCGATTTTACAGTATAATATATTTTACTGCAAAAAACAAACTTATGAAACGTATACTGAGTCCGTCGGGCTACCCTCGTTGGAGGACAGTGCCAGCTTTGTTTGGCTGCAATAAAGTTCGTCTTTCTCTCTATTTTACATGGGAATACCTTTAAATTGGTACATCACACGTCGTGGTCAAATGTGAGTTACCGGTTGCAATTTGATTTTGAAAATTTTGAGTTTTTTAAAAAATTCCAAAAGTGAAAACAAGTGGGGCGATAATATTAAACACAAAACTTGGGTTACTTACGCTCAGTACAGGCTTGGATGAATTCCTATTTCGTATACTTTCTTTATGCTCAGCCCAGTCTTGAGTGATAATTTCACGAATTGGTTTACCAAGGATTAGAAGTTTTCTACCATTTTCTGTCTCAAAATTGCGTGCCAATTTAAGCAATTTATCTTCGCATTTCGGCAGAGCGGCACTCACATAATTCATTTCCTTTTGACTTTTCAGTAAAACGCCGCCCCTAAATGAAACCAAATATATGTATCGTTGGCTCAAAAAGTACTTGTTTATCACTTATACCGATAATATACACGTGATGCAGATCGTTCGATATACAGACAAATTTTTAAAAACTATAAAGATACTGAAAAAGCATCTAAATAAAAGCAATTTCGTAAGTGTTTGTAAACCAATGTTTGCTGGACGCAGACGCTACGTACCTATTTACAAAGCGATTCGGATCCTCCGATTTGGCCTGGAGCTCTTTCAAACGTTGCCAGAGATTCTGACGCTTTTCAATCTAATAAGAACAAGAGAAAAATAAGATTTTAGAATTTAGAAGGGCACATCGACACTGCACTGACTTGCTAATTTCTTTACAAAAATCGAGATTGGCTGTCTAAATTATGAAGAGCGAGCCCACTTTAAATTCAAAAACTCCTACTTGCTATTTATTTGAAACGCCTTCTTTCTAACGATAGAGCAGGAAAAAAGTAGATCTCTATTTAAATGGTATAAGAAGTGGACACGCTACATTTGAACTTAAAGAATATTATGGTTTATGGTTGGTGAAATGTTTACGTCTTTAGTAACTACTACAGTTTCTAAAACAAAGATTATCGTAACTCACGGATGTAAATAAAATGTAATTTTTGTCATGGAAGGCTTTCCACTTGGTTAATTCCGCCTTGTGAAGTTCCAAGAGCTCGTACGTGAAGTCACTGCTTTGGAAGCCAGTAAAATTTCTCTCCTCGGCAGCCACCATGCACTGCTTCCACGTCTCAACCAGTTCATTACGGATCTCAGCTATGGAACTGCGAATACATTCTAACCGTTTCCTTTCAATTTTTTGCTGCTCAGAGAAAATGGTCTCCAGCTATTCACAAATACATGAAAACCCAGCATTAATAAATTACATTTTAGTTCAAAAATAATTTGATTCTTTTACTGCGTAGTTCTAGTTTCAGATAAAGATGACTAGTTTTACCAGGTACTTAAACAAGATATTGTAGGAATCGGAATGTTAACGAAATTTTCAGAATTTATTTTGAACGAAAAACAGTGAATAGTCGGCAGACGTCTCGTGTGGTGCCTACTACGGCCTACGAACAGAATAAAGTCTCGAATGTGTGGGTTATTCTATAATCTTTCCGGTTGCTGCTTCAGGTTTTTTGGCACATTAAAAACAGGCAAGCTAGATAGCAAGTATACGTAATATATTCTGTGATGTAAAAGAAAAAACAATTACGCCCTTTCCGTGTTGATTAGTATACATGTGGTGGTCCTTAAGAAAACGCAAAAGCGCTACTTTGTATCTATGAATAATAATATTTCTAGTCTGCAAAAGGTACACCTAATTAATAAATCCATAACTTTCGTACATTTAAATTATCTATGCTTACACGTCCAAGCAGAAATATAAAATAATTAGGTAGAGGGAATTTACTTTTAAAAATATTCAATATATCTTTACATCCGACGACTGGTCTAAGGAATATAAACCTCAAAGCGGAAAAGCCCCCCTTAGTTCAACTCATCAAAAAATTTACTTATATCGAGTGTTGAGCGGCAAAATGAAGCCATATCCAATTTTTCTTTAAAAGAGCAAAATCACGCGCACACAAAACCTTCAAGAAGCAAAATGACGCGTATCCTACTTTAAAGCATAGCGTAGGACTAGGATTAACTTAAGTATGCTAGTAATGCTAGAACCTTATACCATACATATACAGTCATGTGGATACACATTATTTTTATTTTCTGGGAAATTGGACGCACTTCGTTGTGCCTCTTAACACTCGATATGCGAGACAAAAAGAAAATTGGATTATGAAAGCACGAAATAATTACCATATGAATAACATCGGATCTGGCCACTGTGTATTGTAGAGATGGATCGCTGCACTCTTTCAAACGATTCCAGTTACATTGGATTTGAGTGATCAAATCGTCTGCTTTCTCCGCTTGAGCAGCCACTCGATTCTTTAGTTGCACCAACAGGGTCTACGATGTCGAACACAATACAAACACATCACTGACATCACCATACGTAGAATTAACTCTGTAAACTTTTGAAATCTTTTGTAATTAGAGTGCAAAATTAACAATTTGGAAATTAAAAAAAACGAGCCGTTTGAAAAACCCTAAAAAAAGCATATTGCCATAACATGAACAGTAATTTGTATTTGCAGACGAAGAAAGTAATACCTTTTTATTGCAATGCTACAGCGACAGCTACTGCACTCAACTTTACAAGTAACATTTACTAAATATTTGCCCAAAGGCACATTAACTGGTTCCACTAGTTGGGGTATGTAGGAGTTAATTCAAATGTGGGGTAAGAAAATGTACCCTACATACATAGTCCTTACATTTTTCTTAAACAAATGGTAACCTAATGGCATTCCTATCATAGAAATCTTAAAGGGCGTAGGTTGTACCTTCTTTGATAGAAACTAATATGTTGGTACGGCGTAGGTAGGATGTTATATGAACAAAATAAAATGTAGGTAAGATGTACGTGGTGATTTTTATTTGCCCATCTTTGAGTTCTATTTTATATTACCTTCGATTTTGTAATCATCTCAGTGTTCAGAGCATACGGGTCGTCCGTGAAATTATCCCACTGCTCCATGACTGCCTTCTCAACCTCGGATTCGGGAACTATGTTGAGTACTTCCATCAATGGCCTTATTTGCCTCTTCAGTTCTCGGAACTCCAATATTCGACCAGTATTTTTATTTATAGCTGTCAAGTCGATATTCAAAGGGAGTAGGGCCATTTCGAAGTTTCTCCGGGACTGCTAATCTAAAATACAAAGCAATTTGGATTTGTAAGTTGACAGTGAAGCTGAAAAATAGATACGAGGCTAGGCAATGGGCTGTTCAGGTTTGTAGTTTTGTAGTACCTTCTCGGTCCGCTTAATAACTTAATACATTTAAGTCATACTAACGAGTACGCAAAGTCAGCAATATTGGCAATACAATCCATCCATAACTAAATATGTACATGAACACAAAGGTGGAAGGTTGGAGGCTAAACCTTGAAAATAGACTGGAAACCGGGTCACCGTTGACCCGCTTCACCCTTACCACTCTCTCCTCCACTGAATGGTTTGTCTCTTCTAGTATCTAAATCTAAAATACCCGCCATAATCAATTGTTATTGTAATTTGTATAATTTTAAAATGTTGAATGTTGTAACTGTAATATAAGTACCGAAGTGCATTCAACATTGTGTTGATTTTTTGTATTTATACAACAGCCCAATAATTAAATTATTATTATGGTATTTACAGTGCAATTTCAAAATGTTATTTGTATTCACAACTACATACAACATACAACTATGATACAAGCAACAATCAACAATGTTTAATACAGATAATCCATCAACGATATTTGATATTACGTACATATGCACAGCTGGGCGCAGTTGGATTGACTGTGGTCTGTGGTAGTTGCCACTTGACACTTTGACAGGTGTCACAATTCACAATTATTATTGTTTGATTTAGACAAAATGTTGAATGTCAAGGGATGCGGAAGTAACCGACTTTCAGAGTTTTAGTTTTAGAAACTTCACCGGACCAGATACTATAACCCACTAACCTACACCAGCCTGTCACCTTTAACCCACTCAACTTGACTAACACTTAACAATTAGTAGTTAGCAATAATATCAATTGTACTGAAATTGACGTTTCTCAAATTGCTTACACTTCTTCAGGATGCTTGTTCTGTTTAATTACTTTACCTACTTTTGACTTTGCATTCAGAAGAGTTAATTCAGCTTGCGGGTTCACCGGGCCAGAGTCACTAAGTTACCAGAATATTAAAATATATGATGAACTGAAGCTAAAACAACTTGAAAAACTTGAAACTACTTTATCATTTATATTCACCTTTAGGAGCACAACAATAATTAAAACAATAAATTATTCAATATTAAGCACGACCAAAAACAATCAACAATCGAAATCGACAGAAGAACCTCATTTGTTACATTAAGTGAGACTGGAGGACAGAACAAAAAAGACGGTTGAAAGAACAACGGCTGACCCACTGCAACCGTCGTGTTTATCGGCCGACGGGCTCTTCCACATATCATGTCAGAGTATTCTCGACGTTCCAAAGTGTCATGCTTTCCACCTTTTTTTTAGAATCGATCATAACACATTTAGTCTGCTGCAAAAAAGTGAAGAATCGTGTTGCACAACTTTTAAAAATGATGTTAAAATCGCTCTTGGCCTTCCTTAACCTTTTCGAAACGGTAGTTAGTAGTTAGTTTTGAATGTTTTTGAAAGAGGGGAATTTCTAGTTTTCTGACCTTCCAATTAAAAGTGTTATTTACTAGTTTTGACCCTTTTGAAAAAGTGTTATTTACTAGTTTTGACC